>PVJA010007300.1:0-11906 GCA_004027025.1 Myocastor coypus | reverse complement strand
GTGGGTGAATGGATGGGAGGGGCATGAATGGTGGTCAGGACTTTCTTTCTATACCTGATAATGGCCGGGTCCAAAGCCTTGAGAGATTTGTATAAGTTTTACCAGGAGTTACTTAGGCCCAAAAGAAGACCTATACCACAAAACGGGACATTTTAAGGAGTTAAATAAGTGCTGACTCAAGGGACTGAGATTCAAACCCTTATTGACCTAATAGGATTCTAGGGAGTAGGGCAGTGGTGGCGAGCCCATGGCAGAAGTGCCACAGTGGACTATTTATATCGTTGAAAGCTCTGTTACTGTGTTTTTTCTTTTAATGCATAAATTATTTTCTCTAAGCTAAAACCTCAGCATTCAGTTTAATTGCAGTGTTGGCATTTTGTGATAAGCAAGTGGGTTTTGAGTTGCAGTTCGGGTTCTGCATCTCTGAAAGGTTCTCCATCACTGGTAGAGCATGAGTGGGAAAGCTGCATGAGCAGACCAGGTTGGAGAAGGTCAGAATGACAAAGATTTTCTTTGGACAGTAAATTATCACAGAAACTTTAAATTATTGCAATTCTAAGAAATCCCAAGAAGTTCAGGAAATGGTGAGTGTCAGTTGGTGGTCACATATCAAGAATAAGTTGTAAAGTAAGTATCTTGGATGTCACAGACATATGTAAAGGAAGGCAGAGAACCTAAGGGAGTTGGGAGCCTGAGGGCTGGGTGGCCTGGGCCATGCTATTCCAGTGGGAACCATGAAAGGGTTCTAATCCCCACTGGCCCAAAGGGAAGAGGAATGGTGGGGAGAAATATTGATGTTTCTTCATACTCCCTCCCTTAGGAGGAGAGAAAGGTGAGGAAAGTATTGGAGAGCAGATAGTCAAATGAATGCTGCATCACCGGTTCTTGAACATTTATTATTTTTCATCCTACAGTCAGGACCAGATTAAACCCTTAGGTTCCATTTTCTACTTTAGGATCTAGAGAGCCTGAAAAAGAGTCTATTTTTATCAACATTCAGTCACAACTCAAGGACAAGAGGCAACCTATCATTCAGATGAGCATCGTTCATAAGAATATCACTCCATGGCCAGGGTGCAGCTTCCTTTGTCTGAATGCTTTTGGAAGTGGGGCACTGCGGACTAGCTTACCTGGAGGTGGAGGCCATGGGATTTATGCTATTGAGAGGATGTGGGATACGCTACATCATCTTCACTACTGAGTGACATGGTGATTGAAATTCCACAATGGATGAAAAGTTCCTTAGGGTTAAAATGACAGCTTTGAAAATGCCTTTGACAGGATAAATGAATGCCCAAGAAAGCGCATAAATAAAACTGCTGCCTCTCTACTGGAGACATTGCTCCTGCAGCAGCCGAGTAAGTGAAAGTGTGCAATGGGACTACAGTCCTTTCACTCTCCTCATTTTGCTTGTGACAAGGAGAGCAGCTTATGTGATACAAGGCAACCACAGTGCTCTTCTCTCCCCAGGGGAGTCACTCATTTTTCTCATCTGTGGATATTTGAGTGAATTTTAAGTTTTTGCTATTGTGAGTAGTGTAGCTGGGGTATTCCTAGTCATGTGTGCTGATGCTCGCAGGTTACATATATGAATAAAATTTCTAGACTCTATAAATGCTTACTGTTAGAAGATACCACTCAATTGTTTCTTAAGGTGATAATACTAAGTTACGCTCTATCAGCAATGTTTAAGATATCCAGCAGATTCAAATCCTTGAACTATTGGAAACTTTTGATTTTACCAATTGAGTATGCACTGTTGTCTTGGTTTGTATTTTTCTGGTCATGTATAGTGTCTAGCTTTTTTTCCCCCACTAACCCGGGAAACTGTCATTCACACTTTCTGCCCATTTTGGATAGGGCTACTCATGAGTTTTCTTTTAATTTGTAGAATAGCCTTAGCTATTTTATAAATTACAACTTCTATAAATTTTTGTCAACAAATTCTATAAATCTATAAAGACTTTTGCCTTTACTTTCCAACTGAAGAATGTTTCCCTAGCCTACCATTATTTATATATTTATCTACATTTTTCCTTTCTTTACCTCCCGGTTTTCTTTCTGCTCTTTCCATCATTATCAGGCATCACCTCGGCCACAATCCTGGTGGAAGATTTGTAGCCTGACATTGGGGATTTTTCACAGCATCATGAGGTACCCAGGAGTCCCAGGCATAGGGACTCTCCTTTGACCCCTTTTAAGATCCACCCAAGCTCCCTGGTGGCTTGGACTATAGGAACAGCTTAGCACTGCCTGGTCTATTTCCACATGATCTGAGTCATTTTCCTTTTCAGTAAACCAAAGCATACACAGCATTTACTGAATAAGTACTGTGGAAGATTCAGCTAATGTACTTATACAAATGAACACATAGACTCTGAGAGGTGATGCAGTTTACCCAGTATTTCACAAGAAAGCTATGAGGTTACCAAATGTTCACTTTGAACAACCGGAGCTACATTTGTGAACACTGCAGTGAATTCAGTGAACAGCGCTAAACCCTCCTCATGCTTCTGAGTCCCAGAATATGATGCAAAGCAGCCCGTGCTGCAGTTCAGCTACTCCCTCTGCTTAGTCTGACCCCTCTAGTCTACTTTTATACAGTACCTAAAAGACAACTTCTACTGAAGACAACTTATGGCTCTCCGCTGCTTGGAAGGCTAGACGTGTTCCTCTGCGCACTTCCATTAAAATCCGAGCTCTTTGTCCTGGTTTGCGCGTTTGGCACTTGTCTGATAGAACTTCATCCCTTATGTTCATTCTTGCTTGACTTTCTAGCCATACAGATCTCCTTCATGTGCTTTGAATATGCCAAGCTTTAGGTTGTGCCCCATTGGTCCTTTACTGAGAATGTGTCCTTCTTTTCTGTGACCCTTTTGTATGATCATTTTCTTTTCATCCTTTACTTATAAGCTAAGCTGAAAAGCTTTCATCTCACCCCACAGAAATCTTCCCAGTCTATTCTGAATACCTACATCTCTCCCGTTGTAAGGTATCCCAGCACTTTGTTTCATTCCTGACTAGAGGTTATGACAGCATGTGATTATGCTGGTTGTTTCTCATTACGCCTAGCCATCCTATTCTGCCAAAGAGCGATGCACTCTGAAAGCCTATCCCATTCATCTGTACCCTCAGGGGTTGGGCCGGTGCCTGGCACACTGTTCAGTCAATATTTGTTGAACCAGTGAGTGAATCCAGTGGCTACTCAATAATTAGTGGTTTCCCTTTCCTCTGTCCTCTGAACAACATTGCCATGCATACATTCAACTGAAGGGACTTGAACAAGACAATGGAAATAACAGCTCAGTGCTTATATCGGGCTTAGCGTGTGGCAGAAAACCTGGCTAAGCCGGTGGCACTGGTTACTGTTTTCTGTTTTATTTTGTTTAACTTCATTAGGTCCCTTGGTCTCTGATTCTGCTTCTGGCCCAGGCTTACACTCATGGAAAAGTGAGTTTATATGCATGATGATATATTATGGTGCATTAACTTAATGAGAATAATATTTGGATTAATCACTACCAAAAATACCTAATAGGATATAACAGCCAAGTAATTCTTGAAGAGATTCCAATATATTTTGAAAGTGGTTGGGAATGAAATGGGTAAACTTTTCAAGCACTTTCTGCTACTGGAGCTCCTTCTCAATACTTGATCCCTAGTGGACTGATAGAAGGTACAGAAAGGAATAATTCTCATGACTAAATGAGGAAACGAGACTCAAAATTGTCAATCCCCAGCAAATGTTCTAAGCAAAATTGAGATTTAAAATCCAAATTTATATTCAGATGTGTTATTTCAGTAATAGCCTCATTGCACCTTGCTGACCGAACCTGGCAGGAAGATTGAAAGGGTAAGAGTTACTTTCTCACCTTGGAATCGGAGTAGGGAAGCCTAACGCTTCTCTTGGTGGCAACTGGAGAATTTCATGCTCCAAAGGATGAGTGGTGATTCATATTTAGGGACAATTAACCAATTTTATTTGATTTGAAGGAGTAAATCCATTGCCCCTCGTTTCCTCTCTCTCCCATTTCTCCTTCTCTCCTCCACCTTCCCCCAATCCTCCATTTCTTCCAGCTGCTCTCTCTTTCCTTCTATCCACTCTATTAGGTTCTGTGGTGGGTAGGCAATTTCTGATGAACTGTCTTAATTCTCAAATATCCACAAATTTGTAGTAGAAAAGAGAGTTAACGTTATAGGGCAAGATGATGAAAGTTATAGAAGGACGTGCACAAACTTTTACGTATGTAAACAGTAGTGTGTTAATAAATGCTTAAGAGAAACTGATTTATGGCACTTGGCGATTCCTACCATGTGCATATTGCCACCTTGGCAGATGTCAGGGTACTGCTGCATGCAAGTTGGGAAGAGATGGGTACATTCTGCTGTCTAGATCTAAAGGTTGGTGGGACAGACGTTATGGAGGGTATTTAGTTGGGTCCGTTTAGGAGCAGGTGTGTGACATCCAGGGTTCTCACCAGCAAAGGTGATACCTGAGCTGTGCTAGCTTATGTTGGGGCATGCAGGGAGAAAAGACAAAATGGCACCATGTTTTTCTTTTTATGAACATTGAAGAAAATATAGAAAACACAGATAAGCCGGAAGACATTGAAAATAACTTGCAAATTAAAACCAATTATAAAAGTTTCACTGTTTAGGCCTCCATATTATCCTTTCTTTTTCTTTTGATTTTTATTAGTGCATATTTGTAGTATATAACGATTATATTCACTGTCGGGAATTGATTTCCAGCATCAAATTCATTTATTCATCTTATAAGACCATGTAAAGTTAAATATCACACATACAGATTGAAAAACCAGATCAACAGGCTGAAGAACACAAGAAATGTGCAAGGCAATTATACTAAGCCAAAGTTCACATTTATGTATGTATGTATGTATGTATGTATGTATGTATGTATGTTATGGCTGGCTCAGCCTTTCCTGGGGGTGGGGCTGGTGCAGCATGTGGTGCTGGGATCCAACTGCGGTCTTTAGCGTTGCCTAAGCTTGCCTAAGCAGGTGCTTCAGACCACTGAGTGATCTCACCGGCCCCAAGGTTCACTTTCAGAAATATTGTTTATACTAGATAGCAATACTTTTTCTCTTATTGTCTATGTTTGATTTAATAATATGTATAATATATGTTCATATGAATATGTTATATTCTTGTATTTTTGTATATATGCATATATATATATATATATATATATATATATATATGTATGTATACTCAGTTTTACATATAAGAGAGACCATTCAGTATTTAAGTTTGTGCCTTTGTGTTACTTTGCTTAACATTTTAGCCTCAAGGGTATGTCTATTTCCCTCCAAATGGCTCAAGTTTACTCTTCTTTGTGTTAGAGTCATGCTTCAATATGTATAAATATCAAATGTAAAAGATGGGGCCCAGGGAGATAGTTTGGGGGCACAAGTGCCTGCCTGGCAAGTTCAAGGTCCTGAATTTGATCCCTGGGTCTGCAAAAACACAAAAACAAAAAGAAAAAATAAACCGTAAAAGACGCATTCATTTGTTGATAGATACATTGTCTGCTTCTAAGACTTAGTGACTATGAATTGTGTACATGACTGCACTTCAATTCTTTTGAGAAGATTGGTATTTACCTGAGTTTTGAAGTCTGTCAGTATTTGGTTTATGAAGGCAGGTGTGTCAGTACTTGATGTCTATATATTTATAATTAGCTCTTCCACTTGAATTATTCCCTTAACTAATAAGTAGTAACTTTCTAAATCTCTTCTGATCAGCTCTATTTTAAAATCAACTTTGTCTGAAATTAGGACAGTGACTCCTGATTTCATCTGGATTTCCACTTCACTACATGTAATATTGTTTCCCATCTTTTGACTTTTTAATCTGTGTTTTTTGAATTAAACATGCTTCTTGGATGCTGCACATTTTTATTCCCTTGATCCATCCTGCCAATCTGTGTCTTTTGAGTAGGGAAGTGAGACCCATTTCCACTGAGAGCTGTTCCTGAGTGATACTGACTTATCCTTGTCATGGCATTATTTTCCTGTTACTGATTTTCTCATCCCCTCATGCTTAGCTGCCCAACCTACCAGGTGTGCTGGTTCTTTTTTGACTTAGTGATAGTGTTGGCTTCACTATCTCTTTCTAGGGTTTTCTCCTTTTTGTTTCTTTTTTCTTTTTTCTTCTTGCAGGACTAAGATTGAACTCAGGGCCTTGCACTTACCAGGCAAGCACTTATTCTATTGAGCCATCTCCTCGTCCCCCTTTGTAGGGTATTCTTAAAAAAATTTTTTTTGTAGTACTAATTCACTGGTCATGAAATTCTTGAGGTATTCCTTATTGTGGAAATACTTTATTTCTTCATCAATTTTAAATAAAAATTTTGGTTGGGGAGATAGCTCAACAGCATAAGCACTTGCCTGACAAGCACAAGGTCCTGAGTGTTTGATCCCCAGTGCAGCAAAAGAAAGAAAAAAGCAAAACAAAACAAAAAACAAAACAAAACAACAACAACAAAAAATGTTCGTAGGCTACATAAATCAACGTTGGACTTATTTATTTATTTGGTGCAGGATCTCACTATGTGACTGGGACTCATAATAATCCTCCTGTGCCAGCCTCTCCAGCCCTGGAATCACAGACATGCACCATCACGCCTGGACTTGGAGGCCGGCAAATGACGCCAGGCATTGAATCCGGGTCCTTGCACTTGCTAGGCGGGTGCTTAGACTGCTGAGCTATCTCCTCAGCCCGGAAGTTGTTATTTTTTAGGGCTCGAAGCATTTCACTCTAAGCCATCTGGGCCTTTAACATTTGTATAGAGAAAAACGCAGTAGTTCCAAGGTTTTTAACTTTGGATGCACTTCGTTGCCTTTCTCTGACAATTTTTAAGATTTTGTCCTTGTGGTGGGCTTCTTGGATTTTGAGTATAACGTGACATGGAAAAGTTCTCTTTTGGTCATGGCTATGTGGTGTTCTGTGTGTGCCATTATCTTTATGTCTATTTCTTTTCCTTTACTTGAGAAATTTTCAGCTATCATTTCTTTTAATAGGTTCTTATATACGTTTTGAGTTGTCTTCTCATTCTTCACTTATGCAAATTATCCTTCGATCGGCATTCTTTGCATCAACTGTTATAGCTGTTGGATTGTTTTCATTTTCTCTTGTTTCTAAGGAGTCTTTGAGTAGTTGTTCTTTGAAGGAATCCTTGCTTGCTAGTGAAATTCTTTCTTCACCTTGGGCTGTCCTGTTGCCCATACTTTCAAAACAATTTGTAATCTCTTGAATTTCTGATTGAAACCTTTTCATGCACTCTTATTCTTTAGTAAACTGGTCACCCATGTTTTATATCATTTTGTTAGCTCATGTATTTTATGAGAGCTCTGAAATTTTGGGTTATTACTTTCATTATTTGTTTAGTTATATCTTCTCTAACTCCACCGTACATCATGTTAAGTTGTTTCTTAACTGTCACTATTATGCTTTCAAGTAATTCATGGGTGAGGCTTACATTTATCAGCCCCTTGGTGGCTCTGATTGGCTTGGAGGAGTTGGGGGTTTGGGAATGCCTTTTCTTCCCATGTTTTGTGTGTGTTAGGTTGCTCCTTTTGTTTTGTGCTGAGGCTTGTGGATGCTTATAGTCTGAAGATGTTATTAATTGCTTGTCAGTGAAGTATTGTGGGTGTGGCTAACTACAATGCTTTGCCTTAGCCCTAAGGCTCGACCACCTTAGTTATTAGGGGAAAGAAGTTTGCAGTATAGTTAGTCTTGCAGGTTTTCTGAGAATGTGTTCTGATGTTGTTAATGTCATAAAGAGAGAATAACTAAGGGAAGAAAATTTAAAAGAGAAAAGGGGCAAGAGAGATAGCTTGGCAGTGTGAGAGCCTGTCTGGGAGTGGAAAGACAAAGGTTTGATCTCTAGTAGTGCATGCCATGCCAGCCCCAGAAGCCCTGGTGCCCTGTGCCAGCCACCAAAACCAGGCATGGTGTTGCACATCTGTAATTCCAATGCTTGGGAGCCTGAGATGGGAGGATCACTACAAGTCCAAGCTGAGTCGCAAGACCCTGTAACAAACAAACAAACAAGCAAATGATTTAAAAAACAAAAGTGAATAAATAAAAGGGAGAAGAGGAAAACATAGAAATAAGAGATTAGAAGCAATGTTGAGAGAAAGATTATACACATCCCAAGAACTGGTGAAAAAGACAGGAGGGAAGGAAAGAAGAAGAAGAAGAAGAAGAAGAAGAAGAAGAAGAAGAAGAAGAAGAAGAAGAAGAAGAAGAAGAAGAAGAGGAGGAGGAGGAGGAGGAGGAGGAGGAGGAAGAGGAGGAGAAGGAGGAAAGGGAAGAAGAGGAAAGGAAGGGGAAGAGGAAGAAGAAGGAGGAGGAGGAAGAAGAAGAAGAAGAAAGAGAAGAAGAAACCCCAAGAGTTAAACAAACAAAAAAATTCACTAAAGCAATATTTACACACACACACAAATAATAATAATTAGAAATCCAAATGAATAAAAATTTTAAAAAAGAAATCTCTCTGTGATATAGATCTGAAGTTACCTTCCAGGTTCTATAGTCTGGGGCAGTGTCCAGTTCAAGTCTTCTGTCACTTACCGGTAAAGCAGAAAGGCAGTGAGAGTCCATATCCAAATTGAGTAACCACCAGCAAGCTGGCAGTATGATATGGGTGGGGTACTGGTTCTGGGACTTTCAAGTGATGGGAATTCCAGCTGAATCCAGCTTTTGGTTATGGGTTTGGGGCCTGAATCATTCATCTTACAACTCTGAGTATCTCTTATAGGCGTGACAACAACTCCCTATCCATGGACATCTGTGGTTGTTTCTCACTCAGTTCCTGTGAGAGCTTGACACTAGGAGCCCTGAGATGTAGCCAACTCATGGTGTGTCTCAGTCTGGGGTTCAGTTGACTCTTCCCTAGTCTGATGTCCCCTTTCCAAGGTACATGGCAGATGCTAGGACTGGACTCACTCACTCACCAGCTGTGGTAGTGTATAACGTCCATTGGTCTGTTCCACTAGTGTGTTCCTCCCAGAAGGCCTCTCTCTGGAGTAGCCTGCTCTCACTGTGTCTCTGTAGGTTTGGTCTATCTTATAAGTCACGAGCCAGGAGCTGAGCAGAAAGTGCAGGCTACTGCTTCGTTCTCTGTGTTGTGGTCTGTCTTCAATTTCACTTTAGGCTTCTATTTTTTTTTTTTTTTCCATCAGATCTTTCCCAGGTCTCAGGGTCATGTCCTTTCTAAATTTCTTCCCCGAGTTGTTATTTTCCAGTGTCTATATTCCAAATCTTGAACAGGCTGATCCGTTGCTGCTTACTACCTTGGCATCTTTCCAGAACTCTGCAGTATCCTACATATTAAGCTTAGCCTTTCTTATATGAATAAAGGGTTTTAGCACACTTTATCACTCTCCCCTCTCTCATTTTCTTTTTCCATTTCAAAATCTTTAATAGCCTTTGGAATTTTAGATAAAGTGTTGGCATTGGCGTATTGTTGTTGGTGTTATGCTGTCATTTACATTAAATGCTGATTCTAACAGAGTTTTTGTACCGGGGTGTGATGATAAGACGAGGTGCTGGGAAACAGATGCAGAAAGATCTCAGTTTGGAGTCTACCTTGGGCAACTTCACAGGTGGACCTAACTTAAAATTAAAAGTAAGAACAATATCTGGGCGTGTAGCTCAGTGCAAAGACCCTTGGTTTAATCCCATGTGCTGAAAAATGAAAACTGACATCAGCTTTTATAACTGAATTCAAAATAATGATTTACTTTTCCTTGCATTTGAACTGATTTTAGTGTTCAGTGGTAACTTATGTGCACTGCTTTTAGGTCCTCATTCTGGCTTTTCATTCAGCTAGGCAGGATGCATGTCCATCTGATTTTTTTCCAAATGTATGTAGCAGTCATTGATGCCAACTAATGTGAGGCAAAACAACATGAAATAAAACAAAATTTAAAAAGCAAAACAACAACACTGAATTCATTCAAGAATTGTAGAAAAAGCACTGACTACTTGGCGATCTGATGCTGAACAGGTGTTATTCTTGAAATGAGTCTTGTGTTCCTTAGAGACTGACATATTTGGCCTGGGCCTTCAGGTTTCTCCTTATCACAGCGTACTGTGTTTTGTTCAATAAGTCGCAAGTGTCAAGTCATACTGGCTATCACAGCCCTGAAGTCCAAGTGCCACTGATTCTGGGTTTGTGAATCTGTCTGAACACAATTAAAGCTCTGATGCTGGCCACAGCCACAGTAGAGATCTTGTGGTACAGTGGCCTGTAGATGCCTTAGAGAGCATATCTAAAAAGCCTGTTAGCCTGTCTTAGTACCAGCTTGCTAAGATGCTTGCTGGCCTCTTTGGGTTCTGTCTTGTCTGGGAGGTAGGCGCATCTGTAAGACACCCATGTAGGGAGACCACTCACATCATCTCCACATGGCTTCCTGTTCGTAATCCCCTGAGGTCTGCAGATTCTACACACACTTTAAGCCTTGCATTGTCATGTCATTCTCGTGTTACTCTTGGCACAGTGTCTGTTGTCATCCACTGGTGGCCTTAGGAACTCATCCTGCTATCTTCTCATCCTCATGTACAGATGAGGAAACAACTGATAGGCCAAATCACGTACTCAAGGCCAATTACCTCTAAGGCTGTGAGGCCCACATCAGGACAAGCGTTCTGATCCATTGCTGGTGGTTTCTCTTCAGCTGCATGGAGACTTTATGCTCATGGTAGACTGGTATGAAAGTTCCCAAAGGTTCCTCTTGGGCCCCCAGGCACCTCTAGGCTCTCTGAGATCATCTCTTCTATAGTTTTGCAGACAAGCTGAGGGACTTGGGTAGTCTGGGCTCCAGCTCTGAGGGTCTTCTTTTATCTTTCTCCTGAGGAAGTTGGAGAATGAGTACTGCTCTAGCCTCAGCTTGGGTAGCAGCCTTTCTGGGGAAAGATTTGCCTCACTCTGGGGTCCCAGGGCTTACCTCCTTCTGGGTTTTATAGCCTTGGAAAGAAGAATTGCAGAGAACTGTTTATAGCACCAGAAGGAACAATAAAATGTTTTGCAAGCATTTCTGCATCTTGCTTAATAAACTTCCTTGTACCCTTCCATTTACCTAAAAACATTCATAGGAAAATGGGTCACAGAGGGTTTTAGGCATGGGTATCAAGGGAAAAATCTGCTGAATTCCATATGAAACTCTACCTGAGCTCAGAAGTTCTTTTTAAGGATAGAGAGTGTGTCGAGGGAACCTCATTGAACTCCTTAAGTGCAGGATTCTACAGAGGACCCTGAGGTTCTCAAGGCTCCAGTGGGTAAACTGCACTTCTAAATTCCTGGGCCTGCTCAGAAAAATCCCCAAGTTATCTGGGAGTCTAGAATTGAGCATGGAGTAGGAGAACTAACTATCCTCAGTCTACATTGCAGTGTGTGCTCACAGAGGCAGGGAAGAGGACTGAGCAAGAACTAGAGGCCTGAGAGAGAGGGAAAGAGACCCTGGCTCTTGGCTGGAGAAGTTTAACTTTCAAATACAGGAGCCTGGAAGATCTGAAATAATACTGGTTGCACTTAATGAGCAGTTTCCACCTCAGGCATTATTCTAAACAGTAGTGCACAAGTACTGTCGTTAGCCCCAGCTTTCAAATGCGCAAGCAGAGGTTCAGAGTGGCGCCAAAACTTAACTCAAGGCCATGGAGTTAATGAGGAACAGAACTGATACACAAGTGGAAGCAGTTAGCTTTAGAGTCCATGATCTTGAGGAGTGTGTGATGCAGGCCCCACAGCTCAGAAATAAGCATGAGATCTTTTGGCACTGACCTTGGCTTAGTGATACCATGCATCAGGCTTAGTGATACCATGCATCAGGGAATTCAGATAACAAAGGAGAAGACAGAGCGAGAGAGAGAGAGAG
>PVJA010007299.1:32707-69304 GCA_004027025.1 Myocastor coypus | reverse complement strand
AATATGTCAACTTTCAAAGAAAAAAAGGGGGAAAAGAAAAAAAAAAGTAATGTGGATTTAGAAAGGTTAATGTTTAGTTGTTTGATCAATCTTATATACCTATATGTATTAATCTAAACTGATCCGATGATGAAAATATGTAATATAACCATTGTTAAATTTAAACAATAAAAGAATTGAAAAAAAAACAAAAAACAAATATAAGCTGCATAGTGAGGCCTTTTACCAAATACATAAAATTTTAAAAAAATCTCTTCTACATTTACAACTTCTACAATTACATTTTTTAAATATTTTAACTAGTATCATGTCCTTTAGTATAATAAAAAATAAAATTATTTAAAAAAAATAAAGTAAAATCCATCAGAATAATGGCAGATTTTTCTTTATAAACCATCAAGTCAAGAAGAGCATGGAGCAAAGTACTTCAATTCTTGCAAGAAAATAAATTTCAACCCAGACTGATATATCTTGCAAAATTCTTTCAAGTTTAATGGAGAAGTGAATTACTTCCATGACAAAGAACAACTAAACAATTGCATTATGACAAAGCCAACACTACACAGGCTACTAAAAGATATTCTAGAAAGGGATCAAAATGACTATAACTCCATGAAGGAGAATGGACGGAATCTGCCAAATAAGGCAAATAATTAAACACAGGAGAAAAAGGGGTATACAATAGCACTCTTTCAACTATTCTTTTGTATATGGCAGCAGAATATGTCCATCACCATATGCCACAAATGAACTTCTACCATACCCTATGCATCATGGTTGTGGCCAGATCAATAGAGTGGATATCAAGGAAATAGTAGTAGCCCAGTCCCACAAGTGACTCCGGGCCACCAGTAAGCATTATGGACACTGTCTACATTCAAGACATGCTAGAACTTTGTGCCATATCCTATCCTCAAACTGTTAGAAATTCTGGTCATATATTTGCCATTCCATTATGTTTTATTCTTAGTAATTCTTTACTATCATGAAAACTTTCTCTTGACATTTTTGTATAGGTTAACCTATTCAAATACTGAGTGAGTACTCTGAGTTGATCACAGATTCACCCATATGTTACACAATGTTCTGCCCTCTTAGTTGGACTCACAATGTAATTTTAATTTTGGAATATTGTTTTAAAATATTTAGTTTTTATTAATTGATATTTAATTAATTTTCCGAATATTATTTAATCTTAATTTTTGTTTAAGATCTATACTGTGTCTTTGACTTACAATCTACACACATGATATGCTTAATTTTCTCTCCTTGTATTAGAAACTTTAAAAAGTTTATTTCCATTGTCTAGTGACTTAATGTTACTTCTTCTTTGAAGCCTTTTTCTCTCTCGGTCCTTTAATTATTCTAGTTTCTTACACACTTGCTCTTTTTTCCTAATGTGGAATAAGATGCTGTTTAATTTTGTTCTTCCATAGTTAATTTTTTATGTATATTCTTTAATGATTGTTTTTCTTTACAATTAGTTTTGGGCAATCTCATTTTTGTGTATCTTGGTATGGTATTATTCTAATTTCTTGTGCAAAAGGCACATTTTTCTTGGAAATGTGCTGCAATTTCAACTAAACTCAGAAATTTCAAATCGTTAAATATTTATTGCCTACTCCTTTCTACTTTGAGAATTCTAATTATATGAATATAAGTTTCTTGATTTTGGCACAGACTATTATATGACTGATCTGTAAATGCTTTCTTCTTCATTTTAATTTTGCACAATTTTTATCGTTATATTCATTTTAAGTTTGTAAGTTATTTATAATGTGCAATCCATTGTTAATCTCATACTATGTATTCATTTCAGAAATATTTGTCTAAATTCACTCTGTCTACATTTTATATCTTTCATATCTCAATATTCGTCTACAACAATTTTTGATATGCTATATAATTACTGATTTTCAATAAAGTCAATAAAAAAATGACAAAGAAATAGGGAAAAAATTGAGTTTTCAAATCGGTTAGTTAAGCACCTACAAGTGGAATTATTGAATTGAATGATAGGGTATTTAAAAAAAAAAAAAGCTAGGAAACTGCCAAAATGACTGTTTTATTTTGTCTTCTCAACTGCAAGATTGAAAAGTATTGTTCTGTTTTCTAGCACTTGATATTATCAGATTTTAAATGTGTAACGATGTCTTATTTTTCTTATAATTTGTAATTATTGAATGACAAACAGTAATGAGAATTTTCCCATGGAAAAGTATGACACTTTTTAAATTTTATCTTGGCTAGTTTAGAGGAATTTAGTATTTAGTGAAACAGTAGTGTAAGAGTTTCTCTGAATATAAATTTTGTATACATCAATACACTGGGTGATTGAAATATAATGACTACATATAATGTATTGCAGTAATAGACAGGTTGCTATTAATCATCCTCAAAATACTCCCCCTTATGTTGAACACATTCATCTCCTTGTTCATTCTACTTGCTGAACTGGTTCTGGAAGTGTTCTTTGGTGTGGGCAAAGGCTTTCATCTTCCATGATGACAGCATTCTATGTCATAACTCACTGCCAGGACTGTACATTTTTTCCAATAAAATCATGGTGTGCCTTCATATACCCTTATTTTTAAATTTTATTTTAAAGCAAAAAATCAGAAACAGAACAAGATCAAAGACAATAAAAAGTAACATAAAACAATAAGAATGGTACAGAATATCAAAACAAGAACCATGAAATTAAGAATGGGTTTTTTTTATTACAAATTGTTATCATCAAATTTGTTGCTCAGATTACCAAATACTGGCATGTAAGATTGATCAAACAATTAAACAGTAACTTTTCCTTTGAATAAACCTAAAAACAAACCCTGAAGGAGTTGTGGGGAAAAGGAAAACTTCTCCACTGTTGGTGAGGATATAGGCTGGTAAAATGGTTGTGTGAGTTAGTGTGGGGATGCCTCAAAAAAATAGGGTTAGAAATCTCATTCTAATCCCCAGCTCTTACCCTCTTCAATATCTTGCCAAAAGAATTAAAAGTATTATACCACAGTGATATATGTCTACCATGTTTTTAGTAACACAATTTGTAATAGCTACAACTTGGAAACAACCTAAACGCCCATCAACTGAGGAATGGGTAAAAAAGATGTGGTAATTTTATACAACAGTGTATTACTCAGCTTCAAAAAAAAGAGAGGTAAGCTTAAGGCTTTTATAGGTAATTGTTTGCAAATAGAAACTATACTCATAAATAAAATACATCAGACTCACATTTGTGAACATCATATTGTCTCCCCAGTGTAAGAAATAGAATAAATAAGATACAAATGGTACACTAGATATTCAGAAAGAGAAAGAAATAACTCTAAAGGAAAGAAAACTGGTATGAGGAAAAGGAGAAAAAATGAGGGAGTATCTACATTTTTTCTATTAGCTCATTAAAAGTAAGTGTTTATATTGTGTTGTGTGAAAAGAAAATGGCAGTACCTATATTTAGGCAAGATAGGAAATCTATCCCATTGCATAATCATTGCCACTGCCATGTTAACATTTTTTTGATACAAGGTCTCACTACACAGTACAAATTGTAGTGATGATCTTGTTTCACCCTCCTCAGTGCTGAGATTACAAGAGTGCACCACCATGCCCTGTTCTGGGGACAGCACAGTGCACCAGGGGTTCTGAGTCTGGTATGGCATGCAGTATTGGGGATTGAACGTAGGTCCTTATGCTTGCCAGGCAGGCGCTTATACCACTGAGCTGTCTTCCCAGCCCCCATGTTACCATTATTATTCAACAAATATTAACTCTTTTCATGTATCAGTTACTTGGCTGAGCTAGAAGCAATTAAATGGGGTATTGGTTATGAGAAAACATGAAGTCCTACCATTTAGAACTACACAGTTAGATGTGAAGATCATTTGGTTCTGTGAAACAAGGCATGTGCAGAAAAACAAACACTGCACTACCGTACTATCTTACTCATGAGCAGAACCTACAAACATCAATCTCATACAAATAGAGAGCAGAATAGTGGTTACCAGAGAGAACAAGGAGGATAGAGGAGAGAAAGAGGTTGATAAACTAGTACAACGATATGGTCTTACAGAAGGAGTAAGTTCTGCTGCCCTGTGGCCCAGCAGGTTAACAAAATAAGCAGTAATGCACTGAGTATCTCAAAATAAAAGAGAGGAACTTGGACACCATAAAGAAATGACTAGAATTTTAAGGTGACGGATATGGTAATTATCCTAAATTGATCAATACTAAGTGTATGCATGAATCAAGACGCCACACTATAACTCATAAATATGTACAAATATTATCTGTACATAAAAATAATAGCAAAGTCAGAGAAAAAAGAGAAGTTATAAGATATGCTTCTGCCTTGTGAGGATCTATTGAGAAGATAAATCAGGATGTATAAAATATCAGTTATCACAGTGCTATGCTTGTTATTATTTCATGGTTATTAAGAGTGTCCCCTGTGCTTCAAAAATACCTATGTTTGAATAAATTATGTAATGGCATCAGTTAAAATCCAGTGTTCATGTCAAAGCCAAGTAAGTAGCTGAATAATATTTTAGAGGGGGCATAATCCATGATAATATTATGAAGTGCCTAGAGCAGAGTGGACTTTTCTGTATACATAAAAGTACTTTCACTTTTTGAGCAAGCTTCAGGATTTTTAGTGGAATGAAAAGAAACCTCACTTGCTGCAATGGGGGAAAACCAGTAGTTTTTAATGATCTGTATCTCCCCAGCTAAGGTATTTTCTTTAAATTTTGGTTTAAACATTGTCTTCTTTTAGTTTACCTGCCTTCCAAGACAGAAGCAAATGCACTTTTCCCTATATTTAGGCCATCCTGTGCATGAAATCCGTATATACTTGTCACAAGAGTCTGTTGAAATGATCTGTTTATGTCTTCCTCCTACACTCAATTTTCAGAGTCTTGAGCTCTGTAGATTACTACTTAGACCGCCTGAAAATTGGAACATCAGCATAATGATGGATGTGCTATTTAAACAAAAAAAATAAACTGTATTTCTGAGACTTTTAAAAGAAGAATAAAGGGAACTGTTGTAGGGTTGCAGGGGTAATAGTGAAATGAGAGGGAAGAATCTTTAAGTAAAAGAACCACACCAGTCTCAGTCTCTCTCTCTCTCTCTCTCTCTCTCTCTCTCTCTCTCTCTCTGTCTCTCTCTCTGTCTGTCTGTCTGTCTCTCTCACCCTCTCTCTCACTCTCGCTCTCACTCTAACTTTCCAATAAAATGTTAACATCTGCATAATACATGTAGAAATACGTAAGAATAGCAAATAGGAATAATTATAGATTGGGAGTTGGAAAGATAGCTAGGTGGTTTAAGTACCTGCCTGGCAAGTGCAAGGATCCTGTTTCCATCCTGGGTACATATGCCATGTGGGGGCACTGTGCTGGTCACATAACTGAGTGCATGCATATGATCTCAGCTCTGGAGAGGCTGAGACAGGAGGATCACTATGAGTCTGAGCTGCGCAGTGAGACCCCATATCCAATAAATAAATAAATATGAGATTTAATTAACCAGTTAATTAATTAATTATAGAATGATGGGCATCATTAGCAGAAAGAAATTCACCCAAATAAACTAGATTAAATCTTAGCAAAATAAAAAATAATTTTAACAACTACTGAGAAGAAAAAGCCAATTATATCGATTAAAATGCTCAGGCTTACCTTGAAATTATTCAGCAACAACTGATAATAAAAGGCAATAGAGTAATGTTTTTACGATGCTTAAAAAAATGTTATCCTGCAATTGGCATGGTAATTTTACATGATAATTTTAAGGAAATCTAGATTAAGATACTTTTATATATATATATATATATATATATATATATAGATAGATAGATAGATAGATGATAGACAGATAATATATGCTTTTTATAGATGTTCCTACAACAGTTATATACTGTTTATATACTTCAGTATAAACTTAGTAAAAAATAACTTGTCCTCAAAGATGAGGGGACATTATGAAAAACAATATTTAACATTGACATTGGTAAGATATAATGGGAATTTTGATATGTTATAGAAAAATTAACATGAAAATCATTTTTGTATGTACTTAAAAAGAAACAGAATTAAATTTTAGACAATTACAAATCGAGAGTTGAGAGGTGAAGTTTAATAGGTAGTTAAAATATGCTAAACCCTATGCTGAGTAAGATGACTAAGCCCAAAATGGGTGAAACATCTAGGGTTAAATACATATGTTAAAGTTTATTAATGGTCACTACTAGAAACAAACTAAAAATGCAAACTTGTAAAACAACAGAAGAAAAAGACGGACTAGAAAGCTACAAATGTACTAGAAATCACCATGGGTGATACTAATATAAGTTGAACTTTGACATGAAGGACACAAAAATGTTCTAAATAAAATACAACAAAGTAGAAGTACTGAACATAAAGAGAAGTCAAAGCAAATATAAAACAAGTAATACTCCAAAATGTTATAGCAGGGTTTTTAAATTTATTTTTATTTTTTGTAGCAGTTTTAACATAAGAAAAATATAGGGGCTAAGGAAATAACTCAGTGGAATAAGTGCTTGGCAAGTGCAAGGTCTTGAGTTTGATCCCTGGTAACACACACACAAAAAGTTCCTTAGTACTTATAAAGAAAAATGGAAATATTACTCAAAGAATAACCTGTCAAGAAGAAACAAAATTCATATAAATTATTTAAAATGTTATTTATTTATTTATTTTTGTACTTTAGGGAAGGGTCTACAGGATGTTCAGGGTCTCACTACTGGATTGGACTCATAGTGACCCGCCTATTTACAGCCTCCAAGAGGTGGAATTACAGGCATACGCCACCACTCCCAGTCTCAATTGCCATCTCAGTGGATGCTAGTAGCAGGGCCAGCAGAGCAGGCCCAGGGATTAAACGTCTGGCCCCCCTGGATCAGCACTTTAATCTGCTGAGCTATTTGACTGGTCCTGAAATTATTTAAAAATTTAGACTCAAAATAAGTAAGATCAAAAGTAAAACTAAATTCACATGAAAATATGGAGGAATTTATAACATAATATAAGCCTTACATATCTCTTTTAGGAACTCATAAATCAAGTGAAAATAATAGTGTGACTGGAGACAGTATATACATCCAAATTAACAACATAATGACCTAATACAAAACACTGTAATGACTAAGAAATACAGTTTTTAAATGATGTAAAAACAAAACACTTGGAAGCAGCAAAAATTTACTAAACTAGAAATGAGATTTTAGTCTAGCTGAAATAGTTGATTTCACATTAACATGGTCATCTCAATATGATAAGATCAATACTTCAGCCATAATAGAATTTATAGCAAAAATATCTTCACCTTGCTTAGAGATTAAGACAAAACTATAAATACATATACAGTTAAACAATGGAATAGAATTAATAAAGCTATTCAGAAAAACTCTATTCATCAAACACCGAGCTCTGATATATGACACATCTTTTCAAACTACACTAAAATTAAATTTTTATTCATTAGTTTACAGAGAGTACAAAATAGTGTTAAAATAGAAAAATATAGAAGTCTTACAGATTTCACTTAACAAAGTAATATGAATTTCACAGTATTTGTTGTAACGCACAGCACTGTCTTCCAGTTATTCATATTACCAAAACTAAAAATTTAATAAATTCAAGAAGATACATTATATCTGCAACACTTTTAGATCACAGTCAATAATACTAGCCACTACTGAGTATTTTATTTTTTCAGAAGCCAAACAACTAAGAATTTTTAAACTAAAATTGTTATAAGTGGTTTGTCAAAAAGGAAATGCAACTAAAAGCATTCTGGAGGTGAAAATTGCACATCAGACCACATTAAAAATGTTGTGAAATTGTCTTCAAGATCAGCAAAAGACTGTCAAAGAACATTTTTGTGAAAAAATTGAAGCCCTGATAGGTCTTCAGGTAAGATATTTTGAATGTTATAACAAAAATCATCATGTCACCTATGAGCTACAAGAAATAAAAATATAAGAGTTTCCTAGCCAAGCTTTGGAATAACACATGCAGATGTAAGTTAATCAAGACTCAAAATCCTAAATTGGGGCCCGGCAGGATGGGTCAGTGGTCTAAAGCGCCTGCCTGAGAAAGCTTGGGCGGCTTCAGGGACCTCGGTTCAATCCCCGGCACCACATGTTGCGCCAGCCCTGCCCTCATGGCGGTCTGAGCCAGCCATAAAAATGAGTGAATAAACAAACAAAGGTTCTGAAACAAGAAAAAAAAAATAAATTTAAAAAAAAGACTCAAAATCCTAAATTAAGAAAAATAATAGGCTTACAAAAATGTAAAAATAATTTTAATGGTTGATTGATTGTGTCAACTTGAGAAGTTTAGAAGCTTAATTATATCAGCTTGGCAATTCTACGCCCTAGGATATAGAAGACCTACCCTTGGTTGGCTCATTGTCTGGATGGTATAAAGGGAAAATTCAGAAGGTCAGACAGGCTGCTGTTCTTTGGAGGAGCTCCAGTCTTTGAGATTCAGTTGGACATTGTCCCTTGGCTTTTAGCACAGACTCTTTGGCCTCTGATATAGACTCTTCAGGCTTCTAATATAGATTCCCCAGCTTCTGCCACAGACCTGTCAGTCATACTCTTCAGTTTTCCAACTTAGAACTTCAGCTATTGACCCACTGGCCTCTTGATATGGATTTACACAGACACTGCAGTTAACTGAAGACCTTGAACTGAAACCGTCAGTCTTCAATGTGCAGACATCTTCTACACTCTTTGTCATTCAGTTCTGTGGGTGACTATCAAAACCCAATCTTTTCACATCATATACATCAGTATATCCTTTGTTAAAGCTCTTTCTCAATCAAAACACTGACTGATTCAGATTTTGGTATCAGAAGTGGGGTCATTGCCATGAATATACTTGGCCATATGATTCAGGAGCCTTTCAAAATACTTATGAGAAAAGTTTGGCAATGTTTCTGGATGCCAACTGCAAAAATAATGCAGGACTAACTTAGACTGTACTACATGATGAATTCCGGTCAGAACTCAGAAGACCAGAGCCAGTAAAGACCAAACTCAGGAGGTGTCTGCTGGGAAGGATGACATTGGCGACTAGACTCCAGATGATATGTGTTATGGCATGACAGAAAGTCTGTCTGCATTTGGTCATGTCCAGAGACTTTGCATGCAACTGAGTTTAAGAGTAGCAGACTAAAAAGTCTTACAGAAGCAACTTCAAAACAATCTAATGTCAAAGTGGAGGTGTTGCTACTGTTGGGGGCTTTTTAGCCAGATTTACCTTGATAATCAAGAGTAAAGAGACGAGTAGAATAATTTATAACATTGTAAGTTTGGCCTGAAAGGAAGTTCCAGTAAAGCTGTAGACTGCAAATATAGAGCAGAAGATATCTTGATTGCTGACAAGGAACAGGAGAATAGAAAATATAACCTGAAGGCATCACAAAAAGCAATTGGATTCTACTCTCTGCAGCCTCAATATTGCAAAAGTGAAAGACTGCTTTGAGAAGAAAGCTGAAAAGCAACTGTCTCAGTTACCTTTCTCTTGTTGATGGGACAAAATACCCAACACACTAAATTAAGGACGAAGAGGTTTATTTAACTCACAGAGGTTTCAACTGGCTCCAATATAGAGTGACTCATGGAAGAGAGCAGTAGTTCATGATGACAGAAAAACAGCAAAGAACAGCAAACACAAAAGGGTAGGAGCAGTGGCAGCAGTGGTAACAGAGAGCAAGCCTGTCTCCTTTATGCTGCCTTCACGCTATCTGCCCCAGACTGGGTATAGCACTCACACCCATAATCCCAGCACTGGATCATGAATTAATCACAACCTCTAGAAGTCTGTATCATGAGTACTAGACACAAACGGCAACTA
This sequence comes from Myocastor coypus, assembly GCA_004027025.1. Classification (NCBI taxonomy): domain Eukaryota; kingdom Metazoa; phylum Chordata; class Mammalia; order Rodentia; family Myocastoridae; genus Myocastor; species Myocastor coypus. The sequence continues at coordinate 59,417 of PVJA010007299.1, read as the reverse complement.
GATATAAATCATAAAATGTTTGTGAATGGATGTGACCTAGATAATTTGTTTCCTGGAATTGGATTCAGAATATTTAGCAAGTCAGGCACTCAACACCTACAGCCACAGGAGAGGGAATCCTGACTACAGTCTTTGGTACCATCCATGTGCCACAAATTTTAGGTATATGCAGAATGGAAGTGTTGGTTGGCAAGGAGGCTTTCATTGAGAGCTCAGAAGGTCTTTAAGGTCAGGCAGTGCACCCCTGAGAGGACAGTGTATGAAGCTGTGAGACACTGGAGACTCCAGAAGTTTGAGGAAGCCAGGAATGTGGATCATCTGAGGAAAGCTGCAAGGAGAGGAACAGAGCAGGCCCAAGAGAGAAAGAATAGGAACAACAAACACCAGAAGTGCCATAAAAGCAGGGCCATCCAAGCCCTTCAAAGATAACTTCTTGTCACAGATTGCTTCAGATGCTATAGATAGAATTATAGCACTTAATGTTTGCCAGCTAAATTTTTTACTAGCTTTGGTCCCATTCCTTAACATTCCCTGTTTGTTTGTTGGAAGTGTTTATATTTTTGTAGAGTTTCGCAGATAAGAATTTGCCTTAAGTCTCAGAGGAGACTTGGGGCTTGGACTTTGCAGTAGTGCTAAAACTGTTAAGATTTTGGTAACTTGGAGATGAACTAAATGCCTTTTGCTTAAAGGGCTGTTTGTACATCTTTGAGAAACCAGGGATAGAATGTTATGATTTGTGTCTAGGTATCTCTCAAAGGCCTCGTGGATTCACAGGGATTTTTTTTTGGAGGGGGAGGTGGCTAAATCTGATTGGTGATGCAAGGCTGGGACTAACAATACTGGGATTAAGCGTGTAAGTACTCGACCTGCCGTAGAGAGGTTAACTTGCATCAAATATGAAGGGGGGAAAATGATGGTGTTGCTCTCTCCTCCTCTCCTTGCTTTCTTGCTTGCTTCTGCTATCCTCCAACACCACGTCCTGTTGCCCCTCTACCGTGTGCTACCCTGTCTTGGAACTGATCAATTAGGGACTAAAACCTTTACAAACTATGAGCTAGAAGAATATTTCCTCTATTCACTTTGGACAATTGAGTATTTTCTATCATCAATGAGAAAAGTAGCTAAGGCAATAATTTACTAGAAAATTCCTTTAAATGGGATTCTTTATAGCATGAGTTGAAAGACTAGGTACAGATGTTAAATTGTATAAAAGGATTTTCTGTCCAATATCCACTAAAGAAATTTTAGTCAAGCAGGACATAAACACACACACACACACACACACACACACACACACACATCCAGATAGGATGATTTGAATCGGTTTGGTGCAGTATGGAGAGAAGAGTGTCTAAAACAGATGAAAGAGCACGTATGAAGGCTTGCAGAGGGAAGAAGGTTGGTGGCCTAAACAATGACAAGAACACAGGAAGCTTTACAAGAACAGGCTGGAAAATGGGTCACTTAGAAAAGAGAACGAGCAGGGAAAACCAGTGCTATAAGCACAAACATTGAGTGCTGACAGAGTCCAAGGCAGCACGAGTGCCAGTGAGCAGGGAGGACCGAGTGCTCCCCTAAAGCACCTGCTGGGTTTCCTAATACAGAGAATGCAGATGCATATGGGTTCTGTGGTCCTTGGGCGCTGGAAGAAAGGTGTGTGTGAGGGTGACATGAGTGACGGGAAGAGGAGACTGTGTCTGGAGTGGAGCCATCTTCTTCCGGCAGTTTGCCATGGAAGGAGAGAGACCTGATGGCCCAAGAAGGTGAGTGTGGGCTGAAGGTGAGCTGAAGGTCCACAGAAGTGTGCACATGAAAGAAGAGCACTGGATATTGGAGAAAAGGAGGAAATAAGGGAGAGAAACAGACTCTCAGGAAAAATAGACCAATGTGGGATTCAGCTAGGAAGAAGATTTAGAGTTGAGTGCTCCTGAGTCACACTGAAAGGGAAAAGAAAATGTGGACACAGAAGTAGCATTTTTTCTTTGGACCTCAGAAACTAAAAAGAGATTGTCCTCTAAAGGGTCCATTTTTCTCAATGAAGTAACTGGCCCCTAACTTTCCAAATAAAATACAAAATTATATATATATATATATATATATATATATATATATATAGAGAGAGAGAGAGAGAGAGAGAGAGAGACAGAGAGAGAGAGACAGAGACAGAGAGAGAGGTGAGCACATATGTAATATATATCTATATGATATATATACATATATATAGAGACATATAACATGTATAACTTAAATGTACATTCACACATATGCAACATACATGTGTATAAAACATAAGACAAGTAATCAATTATATGTGTATATATACAGGAGAAAAGCTAAGGAAACAAAAAATAAATTTATTCTAAAAATGTTCAAAGTATCCTTATGTGACAGGATTAGGTGCAATTTTATATTTTTGTTTTGCTATGACATATGATTTTTAAAATGAAAATCTACTACATTTTACCATTGTAATAGAAAAGCTATAACCAATAAATCAAAATATCACAGGGACATAGTTTTTTAAGTACAATGGAAACAAACTTACAACTGGAAAAGATTAAGGAAGTCAATTGTTTTGCAGAAGAATGTTTTTCAAAACAACTAATCAATAAATAATCAATAGGACAGTTACATAGATATTGAAGAATAAAGAATAAAATTTATATTAAAATTGCGGACTGTGATAACAGTGGACCCAAAAGTTGACTAATGATTTTGGATTCCTCATTGTCCCACCAGACACTGAGAGGCAACTTAGCACAGGGCTAGAATTCAAATCCTAGCCTCCTTTCCAAGTTCTCCCAGTACATTTATTCACATTTAACTTTGGTTTCCTCAGCAATACCTGAACATAATAACAAAGCCTACAGATAGGCTTATCATAAGAGTTAAATATGTAAATATACAGAAAGTATTTAAAACTGTTCTAAATTTGTATGAAACGTAGTATCAGTGTTATTTGATTCCATACTTTAGAAATAGAAACCTTGATTGGTAATTGTTCTCCTGTTCTCTGAATTATATTCAAATGTGCTGTTAATGTTTAGTTCCTTGAATATATCCCAAAGAGATCATTTCATGTAGAAAAAAGGACAGAGGTGACTTTAACTGCTGGAAACAAAGACAGGTTATTTGCACATAATTGTACTAATTATAGCAATGTGAGAAAAGAGTTGGACATACAGAAAGTGGTCTTCCTCCTGTGGTCTGTTAGCACAAGCTTGTACAGGCTTGTAAGAGCCAGTTGTTAAGCTTTCAAGAGTTTTATGAAAGAACTGCTCAACACAGTTAGTACTAAAAACTAATTTGTATGAATTTATAATTTTATATTTAATGTATACCACCATACTGTTATATAAATAGGATACTATAAATCACTGCAAGTGTTTTGCAGAGTATAATGTCATAGAAAATGTTTGTTTTAGTGCTAGGAAAAGCTGTATGTAGCTAAATGGCATCAACAATATTGTCACACTGTTGTTGAAACGCACGTAGGAAAACTGGGAAGAATACATGAATGTAGAATCCTGGATGTGTAAGCAAATTTTCTGCTTTAAATTTGTTTGTGTTTTCAAAATGTATCTTATAAATCATGTATTATTCTATACAAAGCATCAGTTTCTTTTTACTCAATACACATACAAAGAAGTGGCAGACATAATAGTCATATTATTAATATGATCTTCATAATGAGATGACACAAACTTTGTTAGCATTATTAAAGACAGTGGTTCTCAACCTTTCTAGTGCCGTGACCCCGCAATATAGTTCCTCATGTTGCGGTGACCCCAAACCAAAAAAATAGTTTTGGTGGCTACTTCAAAACTGTAATTTTGGAAGCTGGCATGGTGGCGCACGCCTGTAATCCCAGCACTTGGGAGGCTGAAGCAGGATGATCAATGTGAGTTCGAAACCAGCCTGGACTACAAAAGTGAGCTGAAGGTCAGCCTGAACTGCATAGAAAGACCCTGTCTCAAAAAGACAAAAAAGAAAAGGAAAAAAAAAAAACTATAATTTTGCTACAGTTATGATTCGGAATGGCTTTAGGCGACCCCTGTGTTGTGATCGTTCGACCCCCACCGGCGTCTCGACCCACACAGTTGAGAACCACTGATTTAAGACCAAAGAAGTAAGACAGGAAATCTTGATGATCTTAGACACAGAGAAGTGCGTGCCATGGTACTAAGAACTTTATTTTGTTTTCAGTTTTTTTATTTCTTATGTATTTTGTATGGGGTCTCACTGAGCAGCTGGGACTTGTCATGACCTTCTTGTTTTCAGCCTTCCCAGCACTGGGATTATAGGTGTGCACCCTCCTGCCCTGATTCAGCCACTGGCTCAGTGTGTGCAGGGGCAAGGATAGAGTGGTATGTGGTGCCAGGGGTTGAACCCTAGTCCCTGCTCTTACCTTAGCAAGTGCTTAGTCTGCTGAACTATCTCACTGGGCCTATTAAGAACTCAATTTTGTTAGCATCTTGTATAACATTTAGAGACATGACAGTCTTATGTAATTTTATTTATTTATTCATTCATTCATTCATTCATTCATTCATTCATTCATTCATTGGTACTTGGGATCGAACTTGGGACCTTGTACTTGCCAGCCAGGCACTTATGCCACTGAGCTATCTCCCCAGCTCAGTTATGTAAAATTTGATTCTGTTTTTAAAAATACTAAGATATGGAATGAATGAATAAACCACTGTGTTCTATACATTATGCTTTTCATTCTTTATTCCATTTTTTCATTACAACAAGTATAAAGGGAGGTGCTGGTACTATTGCTGCTTACCGATTAGGCAGGTATGCTAGGAGTAATTAAATAATGTGTCTATGATAAAAGTACGAAGTGGTAGAGCTAAACATCAGGGTTATCTTTGGTTTAAAGTTCTCCTTTGACTACGATATATTGTATTGTATATTAATGGTTCCAGATAGGGGAAGAAGACTGACTTCAGTATTCATTTCTCTAGGCAGAATATAGTTGGTTAGATCTATTTTGTCTACATTTCAAAATTACCCACATTTGCTTTCACATTTCAACTGACGCGGTCACACTGTTGTATTTGATGTTTGTTGACTCAGGACACTATTTCTTGTTTACTCTCATTCCGTTACCCAGCTTTCATCTCAGCCAGAGCCTGTGTAAATTAGGGCATCATTTTTTGTCCTGCTCCAAAGACTACATGAGTACAAATACATGAAAATAAACACAGCACTTTTCTGGACCCCAAATGAACCTTACTTGTACAGCAGCCATTTGATGAGTATTACACGATATTACCTTTCCTTTGGGGTTTCTGGGTAAAACTGGGTAAGGGTATGGACATACTAACTTCTGTTCACATTGTTGCTGATTAACATGAAAAAGCAACTGCATGTATAAAGAGGCCAGCCATGTTTTTTGCTTCCTGGTTCAGTAAAATTAGAACTGAAACTTGGACAATGTTCATGCTCCTTTGACATCATGAACATAGTATTCCTTTTCAAATCTCCCCAAGAGGCTATCTATTGTTTATGATTGTCTTGCAGTCTTAAGAACTAACACAGGGGCTGGGGAGATAGCTCCGAGGCACAAGTGCCTGCTGGGCAAGTGCAAGGTCGTGAGTTCGAACCCTGGCCCCCCCCCCAAAAAAAAAAAAATAACCGGAAATGTAATGAAGTAAAAGTTGTGCTTTATTATGATGTCTTTGTAGTTTTTATGTTTCATTGATAATAATACTCAATAACTACGTATTAATGCTGTGTGATTAATTCCTTGCAAACAGAACACATTCTTGGCCTTTGCCTAGAAAAATGGCACTGGATATGACATGCTTCCCCTCAAGATATATAAAGTGGTGAAATGGAGCTGGGAAAAGGATTGTTGATCTCAGTGTTTCTTCTAAGATTTAAGCATCCTTGTTTCACTTTCTGCTTTATCTACCCTCTGTTCCATGGCATTTTGCTGTATAACCCCAACTCTTGTGGTTTAGCTATTTAGCTGCCCTGACCCTGGAAAGCACCAATCCTCAATTAATCCAACCATCTGTCTTCACTACTTACATGTTCATATAGTGCTAGTTGGTAAAGCGAAACAACTGTTCAGGTCAGGGTCACTACGAAGCTGTTGTCCTCAGCCTCTGCTGGGTGCTGCATAGCCCGTGTAAACTTCTGTCATTATCCTGAATGAGCCACTTCCCTTAGCTTCTCTCCCATTCCCTCCTGGTTATGCTCCCCAGTAACCTCAAGAATGCTTTCTTTGGAATTAAGGTCAGAATTAAAGAAATCTTGAAATTCACCCCTTTAAGATCAAGAATGCTTAGAGCAACTGCATTTCTCCCAAAACACAATGAGTAATGTTTGCAAGTTGCAACACATGCCAATATAAAACATTCATCCAGGATTGTCCTGGATTTCAGTGACAGCTGTGTGCACACAGATTCAGTCATATGTCAGATCTATGAGACCTATCTATCTATCTATCTATCTATCCATCTATCATTTATCTATCTGCTTTAAAAGAAGAGATTGCTGAAATATATTTACAGATAAATCAGACTAAAAAAGGTCTAGGTGTGGTCCTTAATGGGATCATCTTGAAAATGGAATTTTGATAAGAATTCTTCATGTATATTAAATAAATTCAGTGCTGTTGATGTGAAAGGCTATGTCCCTCCAGAATTTACTCTCTTTCCATACACTGGATCTTTTCTTGTGAAGCACTGAAGTGTTGTTGAAGCATGTGGTTGAGGCCCAGATTCAGCAGAATGCTGCCAATTTTCATACATAAGAGTTGGCAAGGGCCCAGCGGGATGGCTCAGTGGTCTAAAGCACCTGCTTGGGGAAGCTTGGGCGGCTTCAGGGACCGCGGTTCGATCCCCGGCACCACATGCTGCGCCAGCCCTGCCTTCAGGGCGGGCTGAGCCGGCCATAAAAATGAGTGAATAAACAAATAAAGGTTCTGAAACAAGAAAAAATAAATAAAATAAAATAAAAAAAGAGTTGGCAAAATTCTCCACCTGAAATTGAGCTCATTGAAAATCTCTTTAGTTCAAGTGATCCAAAAGGACAATGAGCTTTAACCCCTTGATTTTAAATACCAGGAGATCCATTTAACTTAAAACTAAAATAATAAATGACTAATTCCACACTTGGTTACTAAAGCCAAAGCTGAGTATTAATTTTATTAAGGAAGTAATGGGCAGAGAATTAGAAAAGAATCCTTGAACTACTCAAGCACTATTTTAAACAAATTAATTTATTTTATCATACATTATCATTACAGCTCCGTGGTTTCATTCATGAAGCTCCAAGAAAAAAGTATGCCACCTAAACATTCTTTTTGCTATTGTCTTTGGGAAAGAATAAGGAAAACAACTATGAGAATGTTTGGGTGGAGGATTTCCATTACTTATAATGGTGTAAAACTAATAGTGTTTTAAGGTGGTTCTTTTCTATCAGAGTGTGTGTACAGTTCCACTTTTATAATTTTAAATACTAGGTTTTCATACTATAATTTATTTTCAGAACAGTTATATGTATCAGGTGGATATCTTCTGCCCCATGAATGGCTTCTTAGGCTAAACTTGTTAAATCTATACTAATTTAAATTTTGTAAGAAACAGAGTAGACTAGGAAAATATTATTTAATGTCAAAATATTAAAACCTAATTATCACAGAAGATAAATCATAAGAAACAAAGATAAGAATATGATTATTTTATATATAAGCCAGGATACTTGGCATAGTCCTGTATATTCTATAATACTTTGAAATTGTCAAAGTACAAACAGTTTTCATTTGAATTAAGACTATATAGTGGGGCCTAGGAAATAGCTCTGTGGCACGGTTCCTGTCTGGGAAGCCCAAGGTCCTGAGTTCAATTCCACATACAAAAAAAAAAAAAAAAAAAGAAAAGAAAGAAAGAAAGAAAGAAAGAAAGAAAGAAAGAAAGAAAGAAATCTGTGATCTTTGCAAACTAAAAATCACTCTAGAATATAAGTAATGGGTTTTTCATAGAGAGATTTTTCACTTTCTGGTTTTGTGTACCAAATCCTGATTTGGACCATCACAATCAATTGCCTCACTTATAAGACTGAATTTTAGTGTATTTAGCTTTTAGTCATGTCATGCTACATAACGATGTGATGTAGAATAGCACAAACAAGGCTTATGAGAATCCATAAGCCTACATATGCATGTGCTACCTTTCTGGACATCTGTTGTAGTCAGGAAATAATAAAATAATCGAACCCAATATTAAGTCTTTTTGGCTATGATTAACTGTTTGGAAATGCCTAGATTCGCTTCTGCATGAAGTACCTAAAAAATTCACCAGAAGTTACATTTCATCATGCATTTGAAGATCCTATTTTCCTCTAGTAAGATGGAAAAACAGAAGCATCAAAACAGAAGGAAATCTATACAATTAGATTGATGGGAAAGCTATTTCTTATTTGCATGCAAACCTTGACCTTTCATCTCCAGAATTTTGGGGGAACTACAAGTCTAAAGATATGTTGCCCATTGATATGCAGATAGATACCCCCTCACTGAGCTACACAATACATTTTTGCCACTTTAACAGAATAATATAGGGAGGAAATAAAATGTTCAAAAAACAATATAGTTTTACTTCACTATAATGAGTTCAATCTGAATATTTTCAATTCGTACCATTCACCTTGTTTTCTTATGTCATTTTTTAAAACAACTTCCAATGAATCCCTCCTTCACTCACTTTACAAATCACGGTTTCAGCCTCCCTGGTCTGAAGCACACTCACTAGTGTCAGTTTCATAAGGCACTGTCCAGAAACCATATCTCTGTGGACATTCCTGCTACTGCAGCAGGTGGCTGTCAGTTTCTTAAGTTGCTTTCCTGTCCCCTGAGGTGGTGTTATTTCCGGTACATTCCAAAGGCTCTGAAAAAACTTACACTATCTTTCCCAGCCAAATCATAGCTCTGGCCTCAAAGTTACTGAGAATTTATCATTCTCAGCTTTTCAGTGTGTAGGCATAGTTATCTATTTATTTTTGATTTTCAACACCTAAAATATTTAGTAAGAATTTGTTAAAACAAAAATTAAAAAATGGCAATGATTATTGTTAAAAAGCCCAACACTCTGAAATTCAGGAAATTGGGGGGATTATACTCCTGGCAAACTTGATGTGTAAAGGTTTTCATCATTCACTTAGACCACCCTGAAGTTTGACATCCACATATACAAAACAGACTTGACAACTTGCAGTCAACCTGCTAATGTTTCCCCTACAAGAACGGGCTCTGCCTGCATTGTACAGCTGAACTTGTTATTCCAGAACTTAGGCGTAGCGCAACAATAGACAAGAAACCATTTACTAATTGTTTATGTATCTAGTTTCCTCTTTTTGTATATGTCCAAGCTACCAAGTAAAACCAAAGCTCATCCTAGGCTGAATCAGCAATCATAGAGCACACGTACAATTTAGGACTCTGATAAGTCAACAAGAAGCAAGACTGCTCGAACTAACCTTTGGGAAGTTTCTCAGTCCCGCTGAAGGCAACCAGAGTGAGAATGTGTACCAGTGGAATGTGGACGAGCTCTCTCATGTTTAATCCAGGCTCACGCAGGAGAAAGTTCCTTCTGGACAACGCAAGGAAAATACCCCACAGTTTACATTTTAAAGCATAGTTTGTTACAATAGGGTCGACTGCTAATGACTGTTCATGTCAGCAGCTCCGCAGGCTCTAAGTATAATCAGGAATTCTCAGACTTGGCTGCAGTGATGGACACGGCCAGCTGGTGAATATCCACTTAGGCCAGTAATGCAAGTGGAGGACTGGAGGAACAAGGGAAAGAAAATCCCTTAAGAATCTCTTTTAAGACTGGCAGGACAATGCCAGATGCCCTCTGCCACCATCACTGTATTACCTGAGCTACAGATTTTCTGATCTTCTAATCGTAGCCCATCACCTTTGCAGCACTGCAACTAGAAACCTGGCTCTAACGGAGACTCCTCTCCGTCTCTCACCATGTCCTCCACATCAAGACCATTCATGCAGAATTTACCATCGAAATCATCCTCGCATTCTCCCCCACCTTTTACGCACACCATTATCATGCTATCTGTCATGGTTTGTGTCTTGTTGTCCCTTCAACATCTCATGCAGCCGTTGGGGTGGCAGGCATCTAGAGTTTGTGATTAATTAATGATCCAGTGCTGGGATTATGGATGTGAGTACTACATCCTCTCTGGAGTGGATACCTGGAATACAATATAAGGGAGAGAGACTTACCTTTCTGCCGCTGCTCTACCCTTTTGGCTCTTGCTGTTTTTCTGCTGCCCTGAGCTGCTGGCCTCTGCCATCCATGCCACTCTACTTCGGAGCCAACCAAGTATGGACTGGAATCTCCCCAGACTGTGAGATAAATAAAACTTTCCTTCCTTAACTTTGGGGCTCAGGTATTTTATCCCAGCAGTGAGAGTAAAATAACCAAGATACTATCCCAACATCTTTCTTAGACGTTCATTTGTTAATTTTTGTTGTTATTTTGTTGCTTAGCCTTCTTAGTTTTTCACACATAATAAGTATGAATAATAAATAACAATAAGTAACCCATTTTTATTCAATTTGTCACATCACTGCCTAACCTGGTTTCTCTACCCAGAGGTAAGCACAGTTTTAAATTTGGCATGTGTTCTTCCAGATCTTTTTAGGAATATATACATGTATGTGTATATATAGAAAAAGCTAATTGCTCTGCGCAAGGGTTGTGAATAGAATCTTCTGCCACCTGTCAGGTGGCAGCCAAAGAAATTAGTGCTGAAGCAGAATTGGACATGCCAGAGATTCTCAAGGACAATGATTATGAATAGAAAGGGCAAGTGGGTATGTACTAGTAAGGAGAAGGAGCACTGAGATTTCAAAACTAGTCTGATGTCTGGGAAACAGAGGAAGAAAGGAATCAGGACCAAGGAAGAAGAGATTAAAATTTAAATACAGCACTGAAAACATTTCATCTATGACTGGTGAGATGACAAATGCAGTCGATCTATTGGGAGAGTCCTTCAGTGGGCAGTTTCATTTAGTATTTCTGGCTATGCTCAATCATTGGCTAGAAGAAGCCCAGGGAGAGTACAGGCTACGGTTTGGATACATTTTTCCTAAGGCTCATGAGTTTGGGGTTTAGACCTCAAAGCATCTGTATCCAGATCTGATGGGAAGTCAGAATTTGTATAATTGCGAAAACTCTAGATCACTGATGTGGATTAATCCATTGATGACTTTACAGATCAAGGAGCTTATTAAAAGGCACAGTCTAAGTGGCAAAACAGCACAATGAGGGTTTGGCTTTGAAGGAGGCATCTATATTTTACCTAGACCTTTGTCTCTGGCTCTTTCCCTTTCTCTCTACTCTGTGGCCATCCAGAAGTGAGCAGCTTTGCTTCCCGTCTGCTATTTCTGCTTTGCCATGGCCCCAAAAGCAATGGAGCCAACTATCAACAAAGCCCTTGGACCCATGATACAAAATGCCTCTTTCTTCTAAGTTGTTTATATGAAGAGACACAAAACTCACAGAAAATTTGTATAGAAAAATATGGTTGTGACTGTGACTTTGACCACATGGTCCAGAAATCTTTAGATTGGTTTGTGGGAGGAGTTTGGAAAGGCTTGGAGCTACAAGATAGAGACACTCTCACTTAAGTTAAGCAAAACTTAATGGGACAAAGCTAGTGGGAGCTCCAAGAACCAGAATGCCGATAGGAATGCAGGCAATAAAAACTGTGCTCAGTTTCAGTAGGTTGAGGGATTTATTGGGAACTGGACAAGAGGGCCCTTATTTTATGCTCAGGTGAAGTGCCTGTCTACATTCTGTTCACACCTGGGGACTTTGTGGGAAGCTGAATTTAAAGGTCATAGGCAAATTAATATGGCAGAGCAAATACCAATGCAGAGTAGATTCATGTGTGGATATTAATGACTGTTTTAAGGCCAGATTTAAAGTGAGAATTAGGATCAATTCTGTTGGCAGCCTTTTGCTACAGAGCCCCCAAGGTGGCAGGTGACATCACATGGCAAAAATAGGGTGAAGTGTCTATGTCTATGTAATCTCTTTTCTTATAAAGCCACCAGGATCTAATTGTGAGAGTTCTACCTTAATAACTTTATGCAAGACTAATCTCTTCCCAAAGGTCCCACCTCTAAACATCATAGTGCAATTAAATATCCAGTCTCTTAATACCATTCATATATGACTTTGGGGACTAAACTCCTGTGTGAGTTCATGGGTAAGGCACAGATTTCACTGTATGATGCAGATACACACAGTACTCTGTTATTTCTAGTTGTCACATAGCCTTTCCAGACATGGACATATGATAGTATATTCAGCTATCCTCCTATTGATAGGTCTTTGGGGTTCCTTCAGTTGAATAGAAATGGCTTTCAATTTTCCACTTTTTAAAATCAGTGTTACAATCCAAACCCATATGTTTCTTTTTGTTCTTGTGAAAAAGTTTCTCAGGGAGACACTAACAATTTGAATGACTGGATTTAAAGGCTGGCGAATTTTAAGTTATAAAAAGTATATTCAAACTGGTAAATAATATCATCATAGTTTAGACCTCACATATCCCCCAATGCCTTCCTCTGGGAGGCAGGGCCTGCTCGGGACAGGTGAGTTACTCCCAAGCCGTGACTCAGGGGAGTGCCTCTCATACCCGCCTCATCCTTTCTCTCTCTGCTTTCTGGACACCGTGATGTGAGTGGCTTTCTTCTGTGCTATCTTATGCCTAAGCCTGCAGACCATGGACTGATGCCCTTAGACTGTGAAGACAAATAAAGTTCTCTTTCTTTGAATTGGGAGTATGGGTATTTTGTGCCAGTGACCAATATAATCTTAGAACTCTGACTAATACAATCTTGACTTAATTGTTCACTTGACTTTTGACATGAGGTGACAGTACCCAGGCTGGTATCTTTTGTAGCCAGTCAAGTTTGGAACACAGACCAGAGGAGAGAATGTTTCTGCCACAATAGTAAAACAGCTGAGGAAAAAAGCCTAGGGGTCTTTCATCTTTACAGAGGACTCTACTCTTTATCATGGCAACTGTCGTCTTCTTTGTCCTCCTTTCCAATGAAGTGTCCAATAGAATGCCTTTCTTTCCTTAAAACACGGGGAAGATCAAGGGTCTGAGTAGACATCTTATAAAAGAAAAGATAAAATTTCAACTCCTACAGGAGAAGTGTTTAACTCTTCTCATCAGGCAAATGCAAATTACAACCACAAGGAGCTATCAGTACTATCCAAAAGGCTATTATCAAGGCTGGGGAAATAGCTCAGTAGTCTAAGCATCTGCCTAGCCAGAGCAAGGATAAGGTTTGATCCTCAGTACCACATACTGTGCTGGCCTCAGGTGCTGAGCTGGCCAGCAAAACCAGGTGTGGGGACACCTGCCTGTAATCTTAGTGCTGGTGAGGCTGAAACTAAAGAATAACTGTGAGTCTAAGTGGCATAGTGAGGCCATGTACCAAACAAATAAATAAATAAATAAACAAACAAACAAACAAATAAATAAATAAATAAATATTTTTTAAAAAGAGGCTATTAACAAAAACATTAATGATAAAAAGCATTGACAAAGATGCCAAGAAAGAGAACCCTTGAAATAGTGTTGTTAATAATAAAAATTTTATCCAGTTTCCTCAAAAAAATCTAACAGTCATCGCATAATGCTGGCATCTGACTTCTGGGAGTATATCCAAAGGAACTGAAACTGCTAATTCCAAGAGCTATCTATATTCCTGTATTAATTCTAGTACTATTAACAATAGTTAAGATACAAAAGCAACTAAGGGTCGATCAGCAGATAAAATGAAATACTATATAGTCTTTATTTTTTTTATTTTTTAAAGAGAGCACAAATTAGAATTTAAAAAAGTGATACAGAATTTCAGTTAACAAAGTAATATGAATTTCTCAGTATTTGTTGTAATACATAGTGTTGTTTTCCAACTAGTTGTTCCTATTACCAGATACACGCATGTAAAATTGGAAGAAGAAAGAAATGTATAAGAAATTAAGAAGACAAAAATAGTCTTTAAAAGAAGGAAATTTTGACATGCACAACAGCATGGATAAATTTTGAGGACATTATGCCAAGTGGTAGAAAACAGAGACAGACATTCAAACACTGGATGACCTCATAGGTGGATGCTTTAAAGTTGAGCTGCATAGTGAGATCATGCACACACACACACTCACACACACACACACACACACACACACACACACACACGATTTAATGGCTACTTTAAGGGTACTCAAAATTTCTCAGAGCACAGGTGACACATTAAGAAAGAGAAAGCTATGCTCGTAACCCCACACATTGCCACAATTATTTTTCAATCATTCAATAATCAGGTAACATCTTTACCTATCTTTCTACATGTTCCCAAAGACTGATACATTGCTTCCATATCTTGCATCCCCTTGACTCTTTAAAGACATCTAGATTAGACCCAGCAACCATGCCTGGAGCATGAGTGAGATGGCCCTGGGCCTGCCTGAAACTCATTTGACACAGCAACCAGTCCTGGCACATGAGTAAGACCACCCAGGGCCCACCAGAAACTTACTTGACCCAGCAACAAACTCTGGCATGTGAGTAGAGCTTCACCTATAAAAAAGGCCCAGTGTAGAAAACTGCCACAGAACTCTCTGTAGAGAGACTAAAGAGACCCACCCAGCTGATCCAGGAGCAGAACATCTTGCCAGAGCAGCACAGCAGGTTTGTCTCCAAGGGATACAGCAGGAAGAAGTGGAGCTCAGCAGCCAGACCCAAACCATACTCACCTGAATGAGTTTCAACTTGATAGACCTAGATCTGTTGTTAAGGTAAGAACTTTACCAAATCTCTAAACCAAAGGTCAGAGGGCAGGGTTATACACAACGGCAAAGAGAAGGAGCAAAATGCACTGTCAGGCCCCCAGCCCACCCAGAACAAATACAGGAGACAATAGCATAGAAGAAATTGGGAATCACACACATGAATTCCCTAAAATAATAGCATCTGAAGTAAAGAAACAACTGCAGAAAAGCATGGAGGAAATCAGATCAGAAATAATTTCTGAAGTAAAAAAAAAAGAAATAATACCTATAATAAAAGAAGTACTAAGTGCTTCTAAAAAGACACCAAAAAAATAAAAAATAAAAAATAAAGGAGAATAGAAAATGATGGAGTCCTTCAATGAGCAATATAAAAAAATAATCGAATGCATAAAGTATTTCTAAGTGTTATACAGCAACTTAAAATCTCAAACACAAACTGGCAAAACTTTCAATGAAAGTGAAAATAGACTTTCAGACCTTAAAGACACCATTCCAGCTAGTGAAAAGGTAAGAAAATAAGCTCTTAAAAACAAGTAGGGTGCAAGAAAAAATAATTCAACATCTACAAGATGATGCAAAGATGAACAATGTAAGACTGATAAGCATCAATCAGAAAGAAAGAGTCTGTACAAAAGAATATGGGCAGAAGTAATAGCAGAAAACTTGCCGAATATGGGGAAACAACCTGACATTCAATAAGCAAAGCATATAGAACTCCAAATAACATCAACCCAAAGAAAACTACACTCAGACATACAATAATCAAGATCCCAGAAATCCAGCACAAGAATAATATACTAAAAGCCAGTAGAGAATAGAAACAGATCACATTTAAAAGAAAACTCATCAGAGTAATGGCAGATTTCTCTTTACAAACCATCAAGTCAAGAAGAGCATGGAGCAAAGTACTTTATATCTTGCTAAAAAACAAATTTCAGCCTTGTCTGATATACCCTGCAAAATTCTCTTTCAAGTTCAATGGAGAAGTAAAATACTTCCATGACAAAGAACAACTAAAGAATTTCATTATGACAAAGCTAACCCTGCACAGTTTACTAAAAGATATTCTAGAAAGGGATCAAAATGACCATAACTCCATGAAAGAGAATGGAAAGAACCCAGCAAATAGGACAAACAGAGGAGAAAAATAGATATACAAATGCAGTCTTTCAGGACTGGTGATACAGCTCAGCTGCACCATCCCTGCCTCACAAGTGCAAGGTCCTGAGTTTGATTCCCACTTCTGAAAAAAAGAAAGAAAAAAAAGAAAATTGTAATAAAACTTAACAATTTTAGGTCCTGGGGAAATAGCTCAGTAGAATAAACACTGGCCTATCAAGCTCAGGGTTCTGAGTTCAATCTCTGGTACTGAAAAAAAAAAATGCAGTTTTTCAACTATTCTTTTGTATACAGCAGCAGAATATGTCCATCAGCATATTCTATAAATGTTCTTCTCCTTTACCCTAAGGATCATGATTTTATCTGGGTCTACAGGGTTTATATCAAGGAAATAGCAGTGGCTCAGTCCCACAAGTGACACTGGGCCACCAGTAAGCGTCATGGACACTGTCCACATCCACGACATACTAGAACTTTATACAATATCCCCAAACTGTCAGAAGTTCTGGTCATATATTTGCCATTCCAGTATTTATGTTATGTTTTCTCCTTAGTAATTGTTTACTACCATGGAAACTTTCTCTAGTTGAAATCTTTGTATATCTTACCCTATTCAAGTAGTATTCAAGTACTCTGAATTGATTACAGATTCATACATACAATACACAACATTCTGGCCTCTAAGTTGGAATCATGATTTGATTTGAATTTTGGAATATTGTTTTGAAATATTTAATTTAATTTTAATTAATTAATAATTAATTTTCAAAAAGTATTTAATTATACTTTTTGTTTTATGATTTATACAGTATCTTTGACTTACAATCTACTTATAAGATATGGTATGATACTTTGTCCTGGTATTTGGAACTTTAAAAAGACAAACATGTGTATATTTATATATACATACACAAGAGAATTAAAATAGATGCACAGCTACTGCCTCAATTCATTGAGAATAAAAGTTTGTACTAATATTGTTTAGACAAGATATCAGATCTGCATATTTTCCTCTGAATAACTGCTATGAAGACAACAATATACACGGTATTAATTATTGTAACCATTCTACTAACTTGTTTTGAAACTGTTTCATTGCTATTTTATCCTTTTTTCTCATCAAAATGAATAAAAATAAAAAGAAAGAAAATATAAACAAATAAAAAAGAAGAGAGATATCTATAGTATGTCTATGTATTACGATCTCTTTCAACTATGTTATAAAACTATTCACTGACAGCCATTCATGAATTCCCTGAATTCAGCACTCCTGTCTGGGTCAAAAGATCAATCTGAAAACTATTCAAGTGTCAAGGTATTGGTCTACAAAAACTATGAAACATTCTAAGATCCTAAAGTGACTATGGTTCTAAGACTCTGACAGGGTAGTCTAGAAAGTCCCTCCATTGGCTTGTGTTCAAAGGGGGGCTTTGGAAGGTAATTGGGTCATGGAGGGCCTCTGTTCATCAATGGCCTGAACCACTGATGAAATGATAACTAACTGAGCTTCCAGAAGGTAGGGCTGGTTGGAAGCGCTGTCCCTGGGAGCATGCCCTCGGAGGACAGACCTGCCACCCAGGAACTTCCTTCTTTCTGCTTCTAAGTGGCCATGAGATGGACAGTCCTCCTCCATCATGCCCTGCTGTTATGTCCTTGCTGCACTCGAGCCAGCTGACCCTAGACTGAATTCTCCAAAACTCTGAGCTGCATTGTACTGTTCCTCCCTTCATACATGAACAGAGTATGTCAGATGTTTTGTTCCAGTGACAGGGAAGCCGACTAACAGTCTCTGAGACTCTACTGGCTAATTGAACAACACTAAAAGAAGAAGCCCTCCCTTTTGTCTACTGGGGATGCTGGCTTTACTATTTTCTTACTAGAGAAAGCTGTGATGCTGCTGTTTATCATTCAGCTTCATATACCTTGATGTAGTCTAGATGATGGAGTTTTAGAATCTCAGTGCTTGCCTAGAGGAATTTTTAAGTAATTTTTCTTATGAAAAGATAAGACAAAATTTCATAACAAAATAAGAGAATAACAATACAGCTCTATAAGAACACTGTGCATAGTTATCTTCAAAGTAGCCTCTCAGAGTACAAGATGTGAATGAAAAAGATTATTTACACAAAAGAAACAAACATATAACATGAAAATTTCATTTCAACAACCTAATGACAAATACAAATGCCATTTTATGGCCAACTTCTAATCATTAGAACAGCTTTTCAAATAAGGCTTTGTTCTTGAAAATGAATTATTTTTGGAATTTAATTTTTGCATATCTGTTTAGATGGGTTTAGTAGTATTCAAGTACATGCTTTATAGAAAAGCAAGTACTCTACAATTGTGAGTTCTGGATAGGAATAAGCAGCTTAAACTCATATAGTCAGATGCCTTTGCAGGGACTCACAATCTGGAATAAACAACACAAAGGGCTCCACTGGAGCTCATTCTAGCAATGATAGCATCAAGTGTCTGGGAACATCAAGTATCCAATGATAGTGGCGTTAATAGCAGTATGAAATCATGGCAGTGCCCTCAGCAGTATCCAGTATCTGTGGGCAGCAATGCCAGTGGCTGTGCTCAACATCTGTTAGTAGAGCTGTGTCACTCTGACCATGCTGCTCCTCTGCCAAGATCTTGGCTCTAGTTCTAGACACCTGAGTATCCTCTAGTATAGCCCTCATCTCAAGAGGTTCCAGGGCCGGCCAAATAGCTCAGAAGATTAAAGCATCTGCAAGCAGGTATAGGGTCCAGGGGTTCAGTCCCCAGGCCTGCCATGTCGGTCCTGCCCCCAGGGCACACTAAGAAGGCAAGTGACACTCGGCATGGTGGTGCATTCTTGTTCAGCTAAGGATTCTATTGTAAAGTGTGCTATGGCTTAAGCAAACTGGGCCTAGAGTAGGAACTTCTAGTGAGAACAGAGAAGGAGGCAGCCAAATAAGACTAAAGCCAAGCATGAAACTTCCCAGGAAACAGAGAACTAGGGAGAACATGTGTGGCAGAAGCTATTGGCTAAAAATAAAAAGAGGAGGGACATCCCAATAGAGAGCGAAGACTACTGAGAGGTGTGGAGTTCAGAAAGAGCATGATAGTTAGAGTTCAAGGAACCGTATGTATACGTAGAAGGAAAAGTGGGAAAGGGAAGATCAGAAAAGACAGGTAGCAGGTTTGTCATGCAAAGGAATTCAGAGTCCCATCCAAAAAATTCTGAGGAATCCCAGAGCACTCCAAGCAGAGCAATGACAGAGCCAAATGTACATGTTACATGGAGCTCATTGCTGCTGGTGTGGCAAGATGACCACCAGGGAGCCCCACTGGGGAGCCACTGGGGAACCACTTTAACTGGAGCACTATCAGGGGGCCTGGTGGGGAAAAAAACGCTCACATGAAAAGAATTAGTATTGTCACATGTCCAGGAAAACTCAAGCAAGAAATATACAGAGATAGTCACTAGCTTATCATGTGTATTGGTTTTTTTTTTTAATTTGACTTTTATATTTTTCCAGAACATTTAAAAACTTTTCATAAGCAAATTTATTCAGTCTTGTGTAACATTTAAGTTTTAGTGTTCCATATTAGCCTTTCTAAATAATCAGATCTTATAGGTATTGTATAAGTGTACATTTTATATACACATATAGTAGAGCACATAGTCTCCTGTTCTCTTCTAGAACTGTTGGTTCATCTGCAGTTTTGCTTTGGCATAATATGTACTTCTTTCAAATGATTGCCCAATTAACTTGATTAGCTTTTCTTACTAACTTAAAATGTTACCGTCATTTATTTGATCTCTTGACCTATTTATAGCCTAGATCACACTAATTTATTATTATTATAATTTTTGTTTAATTATTGTTATAATTATTATTATAACAGGTAATGATTTTATAACATTTCAGCATTTAGTGGGAAAATTATCTTGAATAACTGTTTTTTTTCACAATTTTCCATCATTACTTGTGTTTGTTTAGTTTTGGTTCTAAATCAGCTTGTCTAATTCTAAAATACTGTTGGGATTTAATATGGATTTACATTGAGTGTATGGCCTATGCCATTGGTACGGCATGTGCACCACAGTTGGACATTTGTGATGATGGAACGCTCTAAAAATTTCACCATTACTGGAGTATGTCATCTCAAGGAATAAAGTTCTGACAGAACTTTGGGTTCCTAGCTTTTTTGTGACATCAAATCATGTTTTGATGAATGAATATTTGGAAGGGAGGGATAATCAGTGCAGGAACAAAAGAAGGCCTGGAGTTGCATAGCACTAAGAGTTACAGTTTATACTTTTGGTAGACAAAAAAAATATATATTATCAATCCAGCTCCCTAGGGGAAAAATAAGAAGAAATATATATGACAAGTACAGGGAAAAGGTTGCTTTATTTATTTATTTATTTATTTATTTATTTAATTCATTTTTGTCATGGGGGATTGAACTCAGGACCTTGTGCTTGCCAGGCAGGCCCTTAAGCTGCTGAGCTATCTCCCTAGTCCAGTTACTGCTATTTGACCACCCCTTAGTTTGTATAATTTGGGAACCTGAGGACAGGTGTAAGAGATATTCTTGCTTAGTTATTTGTGTAATACAGTTGGCACATGGTACACGAATCCTCAGAAAGCCTATTTGCCATGTCTTCTCTTATTCTGCCTTGCTATCCTAAACCTCATCCAGAATTTCCTAAAGTATTGTGGAAAGACACAGATCAGCCCGGAAATCTTCATCTGAGTCCTTATCAAGATTCATCCCTATTTCTCTCTGCCCACCTCCCTCCTCCTCCTTCTGCATTACAGTACATAGCATTCCACACTCATCCTGTGTATTCTCTGAAAGCATTAGATATGTTTTTAGGGCACTGTGGAAAAATGGTAAACTACTGAACTATAACATCTTCAACAGAGGGATCCATGGAATGAGTCTATTTCTTAGTTTAATCCCAACTATGAGCACTGTTTGTATATTTGAACTGAGGCTGAGAGTGACACAGTTCAATTCAGCTCAGCAAACCATTGCTAGGCCCTAAGCCAGGCCCTGGAATCCAAAAGAAACACTGACAACTGCAACCACCAGGCCATACGGCTTTGTGAGGAGACACGGTCTTGGCAAGGCTTGGAGTGCAGCAGAATAAGGGAACCCCTTGCCAAAGCTTCCCTAAAAGCAGTCAAATGAAGTAGGAGCCTTCACAATGGTGCAAAGTGAAGTCCCTTTGTGCAATCCCTTTCCCTTGAATGTGAGCTGGAATTAACAACTCATTTCTAAGGAACAGAATGCAGAACTATTGCTATGTCCCTTCCAAGTTAGGTATTTAAAAACTGGCTATTTCCCTCTGGAGTGTTACAATGATAGGATTTGATCATACAAAAAAGAGAAAGAAAACATTATGCCCAGGCATTTGGATGGCTTAACTTGATGGATTTATTGTGTTTCACCAACAGTCCAAAGACTGGATAACAAAATATTTAAGGAGGCAAAAGTTCTTACTCATGATTTCAAATGTGAATGTTAAGTTTGAGATGTCTACTTAACATCCCAAGCAAATGGGTCCGCAGATCAGATTTGGGTCTAGAGACCAGAAAAAAAGTTTGAGCTTTAAAATTTTTTTTTCTGTAGGTTGGTTTTTACACAATAGGCAACTACGATAGTTTGTGTCTAAATATCACCCCCCCCCCCAAAAGCCTCGTGCAGTCATGGGGCAGGATTCTAGAGTTTACGATTGGTTCATGGTCCAATCCTGGGATTCTGAGTGTGAATGCTATGCTCACCCTGGGCAGGCAGCCTGCGTACAGCATAAGGGAGCAAAAGAGGCTTGCTCCCTGCCCACCCTCTCTGCTCTTGCTCATTCGGATGTCTTTGCTGTCATGAACTGTTGCTCCTCTACCATGGGCCTCCCTGCCTTGGACTCACCCAACTATGGAGTGGACCCTCCACAAACTGAGCTAAATAAAGCATTTCTTCTTTAATTTTGAGTGTTGGGCATTTTGTCTCAGCAGTGAGAGAACAATAACCAGGACAGCAAGAGAGCTCACCATGGAGAATATAGATGGCACATAAATGAAGACGGAGGCCTCGATAATGCCAGCTATTCAGGCCGCATTGAGGGAGAAGAGCAACTTAATTAATCAAAAGAGAATAAGGAATAATTGCCAAGGAAGTTGGAGGATATATAGGTGTTTACATTCTTGTGGACAGACATGGAAGGAAGTCCCTTGAGAGAGAGAGAGAAGTCAACAAGTTTCCCTACTGTTGGAGGGAGGGATTAAGGAATCAGAAGTGATGTGTCGCCCAGAAAGCTGGTAGTTTTTGCAGGGGCATGGACATGATCTTAAAAGACATTAAACACAAGTAAAAAAAACAAGATTATGAGAAGTGCTTAGGAGATATCTATATTAATTAGTTTTCATTTAATTTTATTTCTAGATTCTCTGTTTCAGAAAATTAAGTATAATATATTTGGTCAGCACATTTTAAAGCAGCTTTGAAGGTTGCTTTCCAAAATTAGTAGCCCCTTTTCTTCTCAGGTAATTGAATGAAACAAAAACATGTAACTCCCCATTCTACTGACCTCGCAGTTACTGCTGTATATGCACACAGATTATGGCACTGCTTTTGTACGTGAGCAGCTGTGTAGCAGTCATGCAGTATACTGACTGCATAGGCTTGGCAAATAATGGCTCAGCCACACGCAGTGTTATGTAGGGCTGCCACTTCAGGTAGAAAGAATCTACAACTCCAGCTTAGCTGCTCAACAGTTCAGTGGCTCAGCCATACAAAATAGCACTATGAGAATTACACTAAACAATTGAATCAGTATGAGGTATTCAATTTATTTATAGTCTATTATTACAACAATCTCTAAGCAAGGATAAATAAATGTGGTCTCTGCATAACTCTGATGCTCTCAGGAGATTTAACTTAATAAAAATATAAACCCATAGATGAGATTTGCTTTTGTAATGTTCTGGTAATAACCAGGATTATGGTAAGCAAACCCATTCCACTTTGGGTCCTTGTTCCAAGCCTGGTGTGTGGACTCTGAACTACATTAGAAGTGGCTGCAGGTTAGCTCAAGGCAAGAGCCAGATGAAACTGTGCTGACTGGGAAAAACCATGGATATTCTGAGCATTGATTTATAGTCTTGTAGACAGTTTTATAGTATGCACTCTGGGAGGTGAGGGACACGTGCCTGTAATCCCAGTACTTGAGAGACTGAGGAAGGACGGTCACTGTGAATTCAAGGAGAGCCTGGGCTATAAAGTGAGTTCAAGGCCAGCATGAACTGCATAATGAAACCCTGTCTCAAAAAGACATATATATTTTTATATATCTATATGTAGATATATAGAGATATATATAATTTATATATATTATATTTGGTTTATATTATATTATTTTGTTTTTATTTATATATTATAAATATGTACATATATAATTATATATGTATATATTTATATATTATACATATTTATAATATCTATATTATAAATATTTATATTATATTTATATTATACATATATAATTATATATGTATATATTTAAAATACATATATATAATTTTCTGTGGATTTCTGTGTGTAAAGCAGTTTTGGGATGTTTCTTTGGCAATAGCCAGATTAAACTAGATTGACTGTGTCTCTCTAGCTTAAGAAATAATTGGAGACTGTAATAAATGAATATGACTTTGAGGCAGTGTTTGTACTTTCACATTTTCTTTTAAAAATATTTTTCTAATTATGACTATTTAGTTTCAAAAGACAAAAGATGAATATAACCATACAGCATGAGAGAAATAAGAAGAAAATTATTTCACAGGATTTTCAAAATGGGAAGCAAATACTACTACTATATTTGAACATTAATTTCTCATCTCCAGTTGTGTTATACATTGGAAATTTATGTTAAATAGAATTCGAAGCTCCCAGTAGATGGTCTTTTGTGTACATTTCTGCTATCAGTGATTATCACAAATATTACTTCTCTGTATAAGTAGGCTATAATCTTTGTAACCTTTCACTTTTTTTGGTTTTGCAAATTTTTGTCACAATTGAAAAATTTCTATTTCATTCATTTTTATGCTGTCTTTTGATTGTAGCCTTCACATAATGTAGAAACAGAATACTAATCAATGTCTATGAATTCTTATGAAGGTTTTGTTCTGCTTCCAGATTTTCTTTCAGGTATTTTCACCAGTCTGTATTCTGTCACATCATCATTTTTGACCAATGGGGGTGGATAAAAAGGAATCCTATGGCATTTTCTTATTAATATGAAATTTAATCTTTTGTGATTTTTGTTTTTGTCATTAGTACTTCTCTTATAAAGTGGGTGAATTTGTCTACTTTTCGTTCAGAATATCTTTTTCTCTTAATATATACCATGTTTTTAGCTAAATTTTTCTAACTTTGATATAACATATTTTGGCATATATGTTCCTTCTGCCCTCTCTTTGACCTATGTTTTATGCCCATTATTGCTCTCTGGACCAACCCAAAACATGACAATCACTCATATTTCTTGAACTAGGAGTTTTGTTTCTTTTTTTTTTTTTTCATTTATGTGCTTGGTACAGGATCTCACTACACATCTCAGAGTCATAGTCATCATCCTGGTTTTCAGCCTCCCCAGAGACGAGATTACAGGCATGCACCACCATACCTGGACTCAGCGGTTGGCTCAGTGTGCCCAGAGGTGAGTCTTGTGTGGCATGCGGGACCAGGAATGGAACCCTGGTCTCGGCACTTGCCTAAGAAAGTGCTTAGTCCACTGAGCTATCTCGCTGGCGCTAGAAGCTAATTTTTAACAACAAATTTTTGCATATCCAGATTATATTCAGCACATAATAAAAAATAGAAATAGGGCATACTTTCTTAGTATCCATTATTCCTGTGTCATCTGTTAAACAACATTTCAGTCAACCCATTGTTCTAAAATCATGCCTTTTAATACATTTTATTCTTGAAGGTAGTACAATGGTGGTGAGGCACGAAAAGGCAACAAGAAATATCCCAAGTGACAGCTTAGACAACTGTACAGAGCACTACAATAGAGCATACTATGCGGCTGGCCAAATAATTCAGTGGATTAAAGCACCTATAAGCAGGCACAGGGGCCAGAGGTTTGATCCCTGGGCCTGCTGGGCTGGCCCTGTTTCTGGGTCTTCCTGAGATGACAAGGAGCCTGGGCACGATGGTACGCATCTGTAATCCAGGCTCTTAGGAGGCTTTAAATAGGTGGATCACTACAAACCCAGTCTAGTAGAGAGACCCTGAACATCCTATACACCCTCCCTCTGCCAAAAAAAAAAAAAAAAAAGAAAAAGAAAAAGAAAAGCAAAAAAGGCAAGAAAACAAAAAGACAAAGAAGCATACTCTGGAGCAGCTTTAGTGCCTAAACAGACTGGTGCATTTGATTCCTGGAGTCTTCCATGAGCATATAAATGAGACCATGAGGATGCTCTGTACATATACATCATATATCCTGAATATCTCTGTGCTCTAGGTCTGACAGTGTATACTCTGGTTATGATCTTAATAATACACCATATATATATAAACACACACACACATATATATATATATATATATATATATATATAATCACATTTATATTGCTACAAATTGTTATATAAAATTGCTATAAGAAAGTGACAAATCCACAATAATTGAGATATTTTCCAAATATGTCTCTCTAAACAATACAAGTGTAAAGATGGTGGGGGTTTTCTTTTCTTCTTTGGTCTGAAGAAACTGAGCAATAGAAGTGTAATTACACAGGGTATTTCAAGATTTTTCCAGTTCTGAAAATCAGTGCACTGGCTCAGTGTGTCTCCTACTCAGGCTACAATCCTGTTCCATAGAAAGAAAGAAACAAACGCATTTCCTGTGTTATACAATAAGCACACAGGAATTCCTAACAGGCAGAAGATGAAAACTTAAGGCTCAACTGTTGGACAGTATGTTAGGAAAGACTGATTTGGGGTTTAGTACTATAATGAGTATAAAAATAAGGAAGGGTACATTTTAGACATAAATATATCATGATTTGAAATATAAATATTTATTTTACATGAAAATTAGCATTTTGAATAACAGCTGCAGCTAAAGGACGTCCTTCGTGTGTCAACAGGGTAAGAAAGACAGTTGCCTTGTCTTTCTTATTGTCTTAGGAATACATTCTAATGCATTATTTTTGTCAATATTTTATCATTGAAAATAAGATATTAATAGGCAAAAAAATTATGAAATTTATGATGATCAAAATATCAGTTCATCAAATGACAGAATCCTATATGTATCATTTTTTAGTTCAAAGACTGAAAATATCATGAGCCCAGTTTAATACCTGGCACCTGCTAGGAAGTTGATAAATACTGAATTAACAAATAAAACATGCAGGCTTTTTCTTTACAATATAATGATATGTGGTGATAGTCTTTATCTCTCACACCTTGAAAACAATATAAAACAAATGCAATAAATATTTCTGTTGTTAAGAATTATGGTGTAGTTATATACTTTTCCTTTCTGAATTTTGTAAGCTTTGCACCTTAACTGTTGTCTATAGTTGTATGTTACCAAGACAGACCTCCAAAAGACTTGGAAACAAGGATAATACAGTTGCTATCAGAATTGAGTTCTGAATTCCTGGCATAATGGATCAATACACGGATAAAAAAAAAAAAAAAAAAAAAAAAAAAAAAAAAAAAAAAAAAAAAAAAAAAAAAAAAAAA
>PVJA010007299.1:0-32607 GCA_004027025.1 Myocastor coypus | reverse complement strand
TAATCCCAGCACTCGGGAGGCTGAGGCAGGAGGATCGGTGCGAGTTCGAGACCAGCCTGAGCTACAAAAATGAGCTCAAGGCCAGCCTGAACTGCATAGCGAGACCCTGTTTCAAAAAGACAAAAAAAAAAAAAAAAAAAAAAAAGCAGCAGCTCTCAACCTGTGGGTCGAGACCCTGGCGGGGGTTGAATAACCAAAACACAGGGGTCGCCTAAGGCCATTCTGAATCATAACTGTAGCAAAATTACAGTTCTGAAGTAGCCACCAAAATTATTTTTTTGGTTTGGGGTCACTGCAACATGAGGAATTGTATTGTGGGGTCACGGCACTAGAAAGGTTGAGAACCACTGCGCTAAAGCAGGAAAATACACATGAGCACCTCCAGCAAGTAGCACCGACAGCCTCATGCCCACAGGAACACGGAGTCCTAGCAATTTGGCTTTCAGCCCTTCTTAAAAGCTGTCATTTACAAGACTGTACTAACCGCTAACTCCACCTTTGTGTTGATTCTGTGCCAGTCATTTCTGTAAGTGTTTTACATCCATGAATGTATTTAATCCTCAATAGAATGCTGTAAAGGAAGGAGTTATCAACTGTCTCCATTTTACAGATCAGAAGACTAATGTTAAAATATGTTCAAGCTCTCATAGTTACTAAGAAGCAGATCCAAGATTTCAATCAAGAAAGCCTGCATCCAGCACCTGTGTTTTTAGTTACTACCCCATGGGCTCAATAAGACATTGAGCAAATATATTCTGAATGCTTGTAGATGAGGCAGGTGTTAAGAGCCAAGTGGTGTTCAAAACAAACATGATACTTTCTTTCCTGGAGCTCACAGTGTACTTGGTTGACAGAGTTTAAAGCAACAAATAGCTATAGGCACACAACTGAGGTCCAGATAAATTAGTGAGTGCTCTGGAGTATTCTGCAGGGACCTTTTCTTAGATAAGAAGACCAGAAGTGTCTCTCTAAGAAAGTGATAATTAGGCTAAGATTAGATGGATTAGTAAAAGTTAATGAAGGATGGGGAAAGAATGCCCCAGGCTTTCAGAAGAGCATCTCAAAGCATTTTCTAATCCCTTTGACAAGACTTCACTGGGAGGTGGATGTTTCCTTTAGGCTGCTGCCTTAAAAAATAATTTTTGCTCTTTCACCTTGTTCTAACCCATATTCATTAAAATCTTGTTTTATAAATTGGTTCCCCCTTTAGCTTGGCCATAAAAAGACAATACACTGATTGCATGGACACAGTATTTTTCATTATTATGAGTCTTTTCTCCTTGTAAATTAATAAATTCACATCTATTCCAGTCTCCAACACATACTTCCTCATTCTCAAATTATTCATTCTTCAAACCCTGAACTTTCAAAGCACAACACAGCTTTAAACGGAATGACAAGGATTCCAACTTGCATTTCCTCAAGTCCCTTAACCTGCCTTTCATTGGACAATTCAGATGTTTATTTCTGATCTCCCTTGCCCTGTCACCTGTGAAATTTTGTAAATATCCAATGTTTGATAAAGTCAATTAAATGAATATTTTAAAAAATAATAGACCAAGTGAGCATAGAATGTATGATTTTCCCCATTATTTTTACCGAGAAAGAAGTCCATCTGGCAGAGAGACTGAATGAAATCATATTTTGGATATTCAGGGACTAGAACAAACGCCATCTTGTCTCAGCAGTCATGTGCCGAGTGAGTAATGCTGGGATCCTTTTATGAGATTGTTTTAGTATAAAACTGTAGTAAACTATGCTGGTAAGTGTTTCCCTGCTACAAGCATGGAAACGAGACTTACTCATAATATTTATTTCTTCTCCAGAGTGCCTCTGCAGCCCTGAAACATCTGAACTAACAAAAGTCCTCCGATTTACAATACAACACAGCTGTTCCGCAGATTGCGTGTGGGCAGGCGCACGCCATGGGAGGGGATTTTCTTGTATTTATTCATTTATATACCCTCCGGAGAAGGGGCAAATTCAGTCCAACTGGAATTCTAAATGTCTTCACTGGGCATTTGTTAGATATAAAAAGTTGGCTTGTATCTAAACTATCTCCCAAGCAGCATGCAGCTGAGAGCCATAAAAGACAAGACTGTGTATTGTTTAGAATCAACGATGTGAAGGAATAGCATTTTCACAGTGAACGATTCGTTTTTCTACCAATGCAGCATAATGCAGTTATTGCCCAGAATTGAGCATTACATAGAAAGTATTATCCAAAGATATATTTGTGTCATTGTTTTTATTGGTAATTAAGATCGCCAAGTTAGCCTCCAACACATGCAACACACTTTTAAAACAGAAACAAAAATGATTGCGAACTCTGTAATGTAGTTCTTTCTTTATTCTTCACTTTTGTCCTCCCAAGTTGGTTAAATGAAGCACAGAAGATCTTACATGCTACCAACTTAGGAAAAATGTAGAGATTCTAAGAATAACTTTGCTCCTTCCTGTCTACCTCTTTTCTCAAATTACATGAGTTCAGTGAACCAAACTCCTTCCTGGAATTACAATGATGGGTAAACCCTTATCAGAGAGCTTGAAGTGGAGCTAGGAAAGTGGATGATTGTATCAGCAATCATGCAACAGTGCAGTAAGTGTTCAGACACATGTTGGGGACACTTAGGGACTGGAAAATGAGCACCACAGGAGTCAAGCAAAGGGTAGAGAGTCTGGGATGACTTATAGGGAGCATAGGCTTTGAGCTGAGCCATTGTTAGGTAAATACAGGGACAGAAAGAAGCCCCGATACAATGTGGGGATGGGAGAGATGATCCTTTCTGGTTTGCTTGTACCTGTCTATGGATGCCAAGAGCATGTAATAAGACAGGGATTCAAAGGAAGTTCAAATGGAGAACACTTTGCCTTTAAGGAAGGTGATACAAGATAACAGATATTTGCCATTTTCTTCCTCACCAACTAATGAAATCACTCCTAAAGTCATGAAATAACTACATTTGTAGAAGGAATGTGTTAGAATTTCTGTTAGTCGTATGGCACACGGAGCCTGTATACAGGAGGTTAATTAAGGACTGATTTGCAAGTCACTTGCCTTAAAAAGCAGAACCTTCCAAAACTTTAGAAGGTGTGAATGTCATAAATTCCATGGTTTATATGGCCTCGGGAAACAGGTCACTGGATCACCAAAAGATCCTCCTTCTCAGGACATTGACAGGTGCTGCTAGCCAGACTTCTGTTGTAGCTGCCTGGGGAAAATCTAACAGGATTCCAGAGTACCTATCCTGAGAGACCTGGGCTATAGATGGCTTTATAAATTCACAGGCTGCTGCAAAGGATGGCATTGGACAACTTCTCTCAAGATCCCTGAGCAACCATAGTAGGTGACAACACTAGACACAGGGATTTTGCACACCTGGTACAATATAGTATTTGCTGTACAAGTGTTGAGAATACTGACGAAACCCTCTCCAGAAAGGAGATTCACCTGCTATGATTGCCCACCACTCCATAGAATTCAGCACCCAATTTGGGTTGTTAGACCAGGGTTCTAGAATTTACAGGTCATTATATGACCCAGAAAAGGTATGGATAAACATTAGGGGGATCTAAGCTCCTTATTTCTAAAGAGATATACCAGATCATTATCATCTGAGTTAGAAGAGATTCCTTCATGAAAACTGGAAAAAATCAGACTTGAAGCGACACACTTTAAAAAAGAATGATCGTAAATTTAAACATGTTTATCATATAAGTATACACCATTTTGAAATTTTTTGAAACAGTGTTCAGATGCTCCCTCCCTTTCTATCTTTAGGGATTTGCTCTGAAGTCAAGGTGCTGTCTCTCACTGAAGACGCTGACAGCTATAGATTCTCTGTCCCTTGTGGCAAAAGCCAGGCTTCATGTGATACGAGGATCAGTCCATCAGATATTTCTGACCAGGACTTTAAGTCTTGAGTGCATCAGCAAGAGCAGAGAAACACTGTGAAATTCACCTACCGCCATTGTGCGTGGCAGCTCTAGCTGTGTGGCTGTACTGCTGAGGACAAGAAGGCATCCGAATCCCACTTTTGGTTTTTCTCCACATTTGGAGTTGGATTTTCCAGCTGTACTGTTGACTTTGTGAGATTCACACCATTATAGTCGCTTCTTTTTCAGTCCAACTTAGATGCTAAATTACAACACGATACAATAGATATGGAATGTTTTAAAGCTTTGTATGTGCACTGTCATCACATTGAGAAGTTTTATAAATATAAAAGTGTGACTATTTCTTTTCATAATCCACAAACACTCAGTGTTTATATCTCTCCAAAGTATTGTGCTGTGGTTGATTCTCAGCTATCTGGTATTAGTTATAACTGTCATGGTTGGAACTTTGCTGCCTATAAACAGATTTCATCAATCACCAGGGCTCTTGTGACTTACTTATTGTTATCAATCACTTTCTTTATTCCTAATAGATAGCATCCTCCTCTTACATGTGTGAAGACCCAACTTCCAAAAATTTCATCATTGTGATATAAATGCTAGACTTGTGGTCCCCCTCACATCCCAGTTAGATTAAAATCTTACCCTAATTAAAGCAATCAGCTTTAAATTCTATTGCAAAGAAGCCAAATGAATCTCTCACTCACAGATGTCACAGAAAAGCATTAGCAAAACTTTGCCATAGCTCAAAAAGAGACATGCCTGATTCATGAATCGTGATGGCACTTAACATTTTATTTGGATTTAGAGATAACTCTAGACACATCAATCAAGCAAGATGTTTTCAAGTCTTTCTTCTCAGCTGTTCCTGGTGCCAGATTGTCTAACAAATAGAGGCATAGACAGATGTAATTTGTGACTGGTGGAGACCATTCCATGTCATGCAACAGGCCAGCTGGTGGCACAAGCCAAGATACAGTCCACAGTCTCACTCACAGGTGGCAGGCCTCTCACTCCTCGTGCATATGAGCAATGTATCATGATCACACACAGCAAGCAATAAAGATTTAATGTATAAAATTATCTTAAGAATTTGTCTGCACACTTTGTTTTTGAAAGTGATATTTCATTATAACCTATATCTAATTAATCACATTGCTCTCATTTGATTAAAGAATATGTAACTATGGCAAGTTTAAAAATAGAACTTTAGGGAAAAAATCAATGGGGCATGTGATAGCCCAAAGATGTGAGATGCATTACATACTCCTAAACTCATGAACAGGATCTCAATGTTTTCTCTCCCTGGGAAGAAAGATAATAGAGTCACAAAATGCCTAGCAATCTTACACAACTAATTTTTTATGAGTTTTGTTTGTGGGGTTTTTTTTGTTTATTTTTGTTTTTGTAGTTAGTACAGGGTCTACAGGGTTTCACTACACAGATCAGACTCAGCAATCCTTGTGTTTTCAGCCTCCCAAGTGGTGAAGTTACAGACACGCTCCACCATGCCCAGTCTCAATTGCCTTCTCAGCATGCCCCAAGAGCAGGGCCAGTACAGCAGACCAGGCATCGAATCCCAGTTCCTGCATCTGCCTAAGCAGGTGCTTTCATCTGCTGAGCTATCTGGCCAGCCCTGCAACTAAAATTTATAAACTCCAGAAATAAGGTAGAACCACTCTCACCAGCTAACAGAATTTAAAGGTAAATATTTGTCACAGGATTCATAAGCGCATACCTGTTGCAGCACCAGGAAATTTATGCACACTTGTAAGACAAATTTCAATAGATAATTCAACAACAGGCATGACAATTCAGAATTACAAATTCCTAACATTCTGACAATTCTCAAACTCATCAATATTCAAAGAAATGAAAGCAACATACACAATGTACATATAAAGTGTTATGGTGTGGACAAAAAGGGTTCTGCAAAAAGCTTATGCATTCAGAAGTGGAGCTTTGCAAAATGACAGCTAAAAGGAGCATTAACTCTTCAATGGTTCCACTTACAAATGAGTTAGCAGCTGAGCACACTGAACAAGTGGAGCACTGGTGCTGTGACCTAGAAAGGACTTCTTGTCTCCAGCCCCTTCCACCCTCCCTAGCTCTTCCCAACCTTCTCTGCTTCCTAGTTGCAATGAGGTGAGCAGTTTCCTCATCTTCCCTGATGTTTGTAGCTAGCTGACCCTGGACTGCAACCTCTGAAGACATCAGCCCAAGTAGACCACTCCTCCCTTTTTTTTGCAAATGACAGGTTTTGATCACAGGGCAGAAAGCTGACCAATGCACGGAATTTCCTAGTTACCATTCACCTAGGGATACAAGGAAGCAAAAGCAATTCCCCTTTGCTTGTACACAGCTCATCTGGTGATAAGATAGAAGCATCAGACAGATTAGTTACTGCTAGGTGCAAGAATGTCTGAATTTCCAATGTTATTAAGTTTTTGCTCCTGAAAGAAATTAAAACACATGCACAGATAAGTAGTTCCCACCTTCTAATTAGCAAATGGTACAAGAATGTGACATAATGCTTGCAACCCAAGTACTGACTTGTTATTCTTTGATATCCCTGGTAGTTAGTCCAGAACTATGCCTGCCAGTGACTAAGAGCTAGAAAGGTAGTGTGGTAAGAAGAGTGTTATTTGGGGATGGCAGAAAGTAGATCTGGTATGGCTTAGGGATTGGTGCCAGTAGAATATAGGCACCATTTATTGAAGTAATGGATTGAGACAGACCATGGTTGTTAGCCTGCTTTATCAATTACATTCATTCCAGAGAGAAATCCTCCTTTACTAACCACATTGCTCCCAGAATGGCTGATGTGAATGACACAACACCTCGGTGGAGTAAAATGCACCATCATTTGACTTTAGAACTGGAAAATTAAGTTTTCTAAGGATAATTATTGTTATTGATGACATAGATTGAAACTTTCATTTACAGATGAAGATCATATAAATCAATTTGAAATTTTAAGAAGAGCTTCACATAATACACTTGAACTGACCAATCTTATGTTCAGAACTCTATCCAATGCAGACATAGAAGAGATTTGTACCTAGGCAATAAAATATACAATAACTGATTAGATTAAAAACTGCATTACAGTGAGACATATTGGCATTCGTCTCTCTGCAGATGCTCCCCTTCACTTCAAATGCACCTGCAAGTGCCTTATTCTTCCTGACATGAGGAAGGGCAGAAAGCCAGCCAATGCACGGAATGAGCTATGATTTCAAAAATATGGTGAACGCTGCTGCTGAGTGCTGGTCAATGGAAAAGCAGGCTTATAAAAACACAATGGTGGTATTTTCAGTTTACTGGGTCTGGCACCACATGACTTCTGGCTCTTCCCCAAAATCAAAACTGACATGAAGGGTAAATGCTTTGAATCCATAGGGGACCTTGAGGCAAGCAGGGCAGCACAACTAAAGACACAGGAAGAAGACTTGCAGCTCTGCTTCAAAAACTGGCAAGATGGTGGACTAAGTGTGCTCAGAGAATGGAGAATATTTTGAATGGGATTCATGGTAATGTGTCTTGTATTGTAACAAGTTTTTAAAAATATTTAAATATTTACCTTGTCTTCTTATCGTACCTTGTACATAACAGTCAAAATTATAAAAAATAAAAAGGATCTAAAGACCCCCAAGAGAAAGTATTTTGAAATTATAGGCTATAACATATATAATGTTAGTATATTAAGTATAGTATAAAAACTGTTTTTAGAATTAAGAATATTAGATTTTGACTCATTATAAAGTTCTTAAACATAAGAATAAAATTTCCTTTCACAGTATGCTTGCACACACATTTATGCATAACAAGATAAAATACACTAAGATGTTAAGAATTTTCTCTAAGAGGTAAAATTACAGCTGAATTTTTTATTACAGTTTGATCCCCTAAATTATCCACTGTGGTTATATGTAATTTTAAAATTTATTTATGAATATAATTTCTGAATAAACATCTCTATATAATTTTCATATTTATGTCCAGTTTTGTTGTATTTTAACTTACTACTCCATTGAATAAAATAATTTATTTTCCTTTTCAAGAAGAATACATAGTACATGTGGTCTATAAGGCCTTGTATATTGAAAAGTTTCTACTGAAGACTCCAGTTAGAAATTTCAGTGAATTAAGTGCAAGATTTTCTTCACTATTGCTTGCCATTTAATATTATACAAATTTGAGGTAGACCTAAGTTTTGATCCATTGAAGGTCATCTGTCTTATTTTGACTTTGCCTCCTCCTGTATTTTTATTATCATCAAAATTATAAAAGTTTTGGGTCCATTTTTCACTAATAGTCCCCATCAAACAGAGACTTATTTTAATTTTCAGGCCAATGTCACATGGAATATTCAATGCATGCAGTCAGCCCTGGTGTCCATGCCACAGCTGTGTTCATTCTCCCTTAGGTCACGCGTTCCTTTAGGCTCTCCCTGAGGTTTAGGGTAATTGTCAGAGCTAAGGCTACAGCTCTAGAAGTGAAATTACAGATCTTTGTGCTAACAAGTTCAGTGGTATCATGGTAAGATTTCTGTTGCTGGGACAAAAATACCCAAAACAATCTACTTATAAGAGGAAGGCATATAGCTGGGCGTGGTGGCGCACGCCTGTAATCCCAGCACTCGGGAGGCTGAGGCAGGAGGATCGGTGCGAGTTCGAGACCAGCCTGGGCTACAAAAGTGAGCTCAAGGCCGACCTCAACTGCATAGTGAGACCCTGGCTCAAAAAGACAGAAAAAAAAAAAAAAAAAAAAAGAGGAAGGCAGGTTTTGTGTCATGGTTTCAAAGATTTAAATCCATGATCATTTGGCCTCATTAGTTTGGGGCTATAATAGCTTAGCAACTCAAGTCAGGAGTACATGTGGAGTAACTCTACTGACACCATAGCTAAGAAACAAAGTGAGTCAAGAAGAGGCCAAGGTTCCAGTGTCCTCCACTTCTACTACCTAACTTTGCTCAACTAGGCCCCCATACATAAAAGTTTCATCATTTCCCAATAGAGCCACAGACTGGTGATGGATCCTTTATATATGGCCTTTTGGGAGACTTCTAAGATTCAGCCTATTTTATGTAAGTCTCCATAAAAATCTATACAGCTATTCAGGCCAGTGACACATGTCCGTAATCCCTTAGCACTCAAGAGGCTGAAACAAGAGCGTCAGCACAAGTTCAAGGCCAGCCTGGGCTGCATATAGAGTTTAAGGCAAGTTTGAACCATATAGCAAGATTCCATTTCAAAAATAAATCTGTGGAGTGTAAAGTCACATAAACTTAAATATTATGTATTGTGTATTTCTCTTACATGAGAAACCAAAATAGAAAAAAAGGTGCATATATAAAAGATAACAGGATGTAAGGAGAGAGATCCTTTGTAAATAAGGAGATGACCAGGTGTTGGGCACAGGTGGGCAAAGAGCTGAGTTTGTACATGAACCAAATCCCCACAAGGAATTTGATCATTATGTACTACGAACATGTACTAGTAAAAATAAAAATTAAATAAAACAACAGAGAAATCCAAGCAGTGTAATTCATAAGTGGACCTTTCTAAATCTTACATAAGCTTTCCTCAGTACCATGTTGAGTTCTCACCACTGCAGATAATTGCTTTAGTCAAAAGCCAGTTGACTAAAAATGAGAATTACTACATTCCAGCTGTCACAGAGCATAGCAGGCAAGGTAGCAAGTCAAGCTACGCACAGCAACGCTTTGGGGTCGTGAACATCTTCCTTACCGCATGAGTTACATGGGCTTTGCCATTCCAACAGTTTCTATAGAAAGTAGACTATTCCTTGTAGGCCATGCCAGCTGAGAGGCAGAACAGAATATCCATCAAGGAAAACACAATCTTTTCGTTTTCAGCTCCCTCCCTCCATGAAGGTGGCTTCGCAGAATTTTTCCCATTTATTGGATATCTTCAGGGTGAGCATAAATGCAAAGTCGAGTCTGTTCTGCTACCCCTATCTCGGTCATTAGTTTACTTTGTTGTATGTACCTTTCAGTGAGGTGTCTGCCAAACCTGAGCTTGAAGAGCTTTTGGTCGTTACCACTGTTTCTGTTGCTGTCTGAAAAAAAATAATAATACCACTAGATCTGCCAAAGGGACAATCAATTAATACTCCTGGAGTTATTTGCACTGCAAGGGCTTATGTGCTGCTACGAGGACCTCAGCTATGGGGTGGCAATGTTATATCAAAAACTGCACCATACAGAATGGTAAAGACAATAAATTCTTCGAGCTTCCCCCACCCCTTCCCGCCCGCAGCATAGTTGTAGAAGTGAAACCACAAATAGATTTCCTTTGTTGTGTGGTTTGAAAACTTGGCTGTCTTACTTTGAGTAAAGAAGCTTAAACTATCTGCTTTCTCCTTCCAAAAAATGTAATAGTAATCGTAATTGTAATACTAATAGTAATAGCTCACGTAGATGTTTGACTGAGTAAATGCATTTATTCCTTGATTCAAATGTTTTGATTCTTCCTGAAATCTCTATCATTAAGTGAATAGTCATTATTTTTTAAAATTTCATCACTTTAAATAAGAAATAATTATATTCTCAATAGGCACCTTCTTAAAAATTGAGTGCATATATGGCATTCAATATTCATCTTTATGGAGTTCAGCTCCTATAAATCCTCATGATGTAGTAACATAGACCTGCAGTGCGCACAGTTTTGCTTTAAAAGGAATTATCGACAAAATGTAAGAAACATTATGGAAAAAAAGAAATTTCAAACTACTGAAGAGATCAAATTTTCCAATAACATTGGGAGTATATTTTAATTAATAGATACACAGTTTGACATATTAATTAGGAAGTATACCACATACAATTTGAGTTCAGTAAAGTGCTAAGAAATTTTTAAAAAATTCAAATGCATAAATCACTCTAAACTTAAGCTTAAAATATACAAAGAAAAATTGTAAATTAATTAAAACAATTTTTAAAGATTTTGACAACATTTCATAATAAAAAATCCAGGATTAAAAAATAAATAAAATTATATGGAGCATTTGAAAAAATTTTAGCATGATTATAAAACATAAATTCTACATTTTATAAATATGGACTAATTCTTTTCATAGTCTCTTAGAAGAAATTTAATAAAACTGATCATAAAATAGCTTTTTTTTTTTTTTTTTCTGATGGATTTGGGTTCAAACTAACGACCTTGCACTTGCCAGGCAGGCACTTGTGCTACAGAGCTATCTCCCCAGCCCCAATGAAATAGCTTTCAGAAAAAATTAATAAACTTGATATAAAAGAAATACAGATATATTGCCATATTAATGCCAATACCATATTAATCTATGACATTAATATATTTGGGACAGTTGGGGTAAACTTAATGGCAACAACTAATTTAATAATGAAGACTACTCACAGAATAAGTGATATTAACTTCTGCTTTTTAAAGGAGTTAGAATTGTAAGTATTATTATCATTAATAAATTTATAATCAAAGATACATTATTTCAAAACAGTTATTTTATGTATTTTGGAGCAAATGCTTCTTTAATGTAATAGTGTCTCCAAAGAAAAAGGAATGTATGAATTATCTATCCTTCGGGAAATGACTATGAAAAAATACTTTACTTGAAAAACTATTTGAATATAGGCCTTCATTTAGGAATTTATCCTGTGAGGACTAATAATATGGTACTGGGGAGATAGCCCAGAGACATGTGCACCTGCCTGGCAAGCTCAAGCCCTGGATTCGATCTCTGGTCCCCGCATTCCTTGTCTTCCCCGGAACCAGGAGTGGTGGTGCAGACCTGTAATCCCAGCACTGGGGAGGTTGAAACAGGAGGTTTGCTAAGATTGCAAGATCGGCCTCCGTGGGGCCTGGGAGACAACTTGGAGGCCTAAGTGTCTGCCCAGGAAGCGCAAGTATCCGGGTCCGATATTCCCCAGAATCGCATGCCACATGCTGCATTGGCCCAGCACTGTGCCAGCCCCTGAAACCAGGCATGGTGGCCCACGAATGTCATGCCAGCGCTGGGGAGGCTGACCCAGAAGGATCAACTGTGCAGCGAGACCTTGTACCAAATCAATCACTCAATCTTTAAAAAAAAAAAAAAAAAAAGTGAGCAAAGACCAGTCCGAACTACAAAGGAGACCCTGCCTCAAAAACATCAGATGCTGCCCTTCTGTTTCAGCCCGCCATCGAGTGCGTGCTCTGTCTCCTACACTAACCATGTCTTCTCACAAGACTTTCAGAATCAAAAGATTCCTGGTCAAGAAGCAAAAGCAGAATCGCCCGCATTCTTCAGCAGATTCAGATGAAGACAGGTAATAAAATCAGGCACAACTCCAACTGAAGGATCAAGGCAGGACCGTAAGGAGGTGCACGTGAACTGTAACACATTTGCCCTCTGGGAGGTCACAAGGCAATGTCCTCTTATAATCATGGTCAACACAATACTGAATCAAGTTTCAAAAATAACCCTTGCCTGGACAGTGGACTATACTTAATGAGGGATCTTTTTTTTTTTTTTTTTCTCCTGTGATCAGTACTATTGAATCAATAAATTTTTGAAATAAAAAAACAAACGAACAAACAAAAAAAATCAACAAAAAGATGTAGCTTCTAGCTAGGGAATTCGGTACAAGAACGTTCATGACAGTGTTGTTTATGAAAATAAAATATTGGGATAACCTAATTCCTCATAGGCCATTAGGTACCTAAATTTTGATCTGTTTATGTAATCATAAGAAATTAGCCAAGATTGTTACACAGCTAGTTGCTCACAGTTTTTTAAAAAGGAATTTGCGTTCTAATATTGTAAAGTGAAGATATGTTGTCTATATCTTCCATGGCAAATATTGTTGTCTTCTAGGAAGACAACAGTATACTCCATCAATACTGTAGCTGTTTAATAGCCTCTTTTGAAACTTAGCTTATTGTTGTGTTTATTTTATTTTTTTAAAGGAAGGAACAGCTGGGATGGAGAAAGGAGAGAAAGAGGAGAAGTGTGTGTGTGTGTGTGTGTGTGTGTGTGTGTGTGTATAATAGCTGACGTAATTGTATTACTGATTTCTACTGGTTTCTTGAAAGGAACAGTTAATGCTTAATTGTTTGATTTTCCATGCCTACATCTGATGATCTGAACAACTACTTTGAAGATAAGAATATGTAACGTAACAACTATTTTTAATTTTCTGTCACCTTGTTTTGAAATTCTCTACTGGTTTTATTGTTTTTGCCTTGGTGTTTGGCTTTGTTTTAATGGTGGATAGACAAGATAGCTTGTCTATATCTTCTATGATGAATAACTTCTAGGAGGACTGCAATGCACAGTGCATAAACTATTTTTTTCCTTATTTTGGGAGGGGCCTACAGAGTGTTCAAGGTCTCACTACTGAACTGAGATCAGACTCATAGTGATGATCCACCTGTTTACAGCCCCTCAAGAGCTGGGATTACAGGCGTGGGCCACCACATCCAGTCTCAATTGCCATCTCAGTGGGCACCGGGGATGGGACCTGGCATGGCAGGCTGGTGATTGAACTTCTGAGCCCTGCACCTGCTTGCAGGCCCTTTAACCCACTGAGATGTTTGGAGGATTTTTTTTTTTTGGCTGGCTCAGACTGCCTTAAGGGATGGTCTAGATGGACGGGTGGAGGTGGGGATTGAACCACAGACTGGGTTTTCCCAAGCAGGCGCTTGAACAACTGAGCCAACTCGCAAACCCCCACAGTGAATCAACTATTGGAGCTTCTAATACTGCTTATCGGATTTTAAAATTAAAGTGATTTTTAGAATAATACAGTAATTTTAGAAAAAGAAATCATGTTACTAAAATTTAATGGCATGATAATGTATTTGCAATAGATTGTTTATTTACAAAGTCTAATATTCATTTAGCTCCTGTAAGACGTACTCTATTTTTGTTAAACACCTGTATACAAAATACAACTGTGCACTGAATTCTTAACTTAATTTTAAACATGGAGATCTTAAGGTTTTACATCTGCTTTGCTTTTTAAATTTTCCTAAGTTTTATGTGTAAGGAACATGGTGACCACTAAGCTTTTTTTTTTATAGCTATAACTAATATTTTATTTTATTTTTTAATTTAATATTTTTATTGTTTAAATTTAGCAATGGTTATATTACATATTTTCATCATCAGATCAGTTTAGATTAATACATATAGGTAAATAAGATTGATCAAACAATTAAACATTAACCCTTTTAAATCAACATTATTTTTTTTCTTTTCCCCTTTCTTTTCTTTGAAAGTTAACATATTGCATATTGTCCTCACAATCGTTCTACAGAGTACAGTGTGTGGGCATTACCCACCTCCCTATTGATGTTGCTTAGAAAAAAAAAAAAAAAAGAAAAGAATATACTTCTCTTTGGACTAAGAGGAAACAGATACATACACAGTCAAATGTTCTGCAATTGCAGTGGGCCACCAGTGAAGCTTGTGATGTTGGAGGCTATTGAATCTAAGCCTCCTAAAGCTCATCTCACCAATCTAGCTCTGCGTTTCATGCATTGTAATTAAGCATTTTTTTTTCTTGCTGGGTGGTCAAGGGCAAGTAGCAGCCCAATTTGTAATAGCCAAATCTTGGAAACAACCAAAATGCCCATCATTTGAAGAATGGTTAAAAAAGTGTGGTATTTTTATACAATGGAATACTACTCATCCATAAAGAATGATAAGTTTGAAGATCACTAAGCTTTTAAAAATGTTTCTAATTTCGGGGCTCGGGAGATAGCTCCATGGCACAAGTGCCTGCTTGGCAAGTGCAAGGTTGTGAGTTTGAACCCTGGTCCCACAAAAAAAAAAAAAAAAAAAAAAAAATGTTTCTAATTTAAAAACATTTAGGCAGTGATTCTTTAAGTTTGCAGCTCCACCTGCTGGTCATGTTGAGGATCTTCAGAAAAAAAACATTCAAAATTTAGGAGTCAGTAATTGTGTAGTTAAATATTATAAAACACTCAACAAGCATAGCTACACTTGATCTTAGCCAAAAGGCCGAGAAGCAATTAACAAGTATAGCTTAAGAGAAGAAATCTCAGGAAATTTACCTTGTCTAATTTTTTATGCCATTAAAATGGTTTTCAAAATCTAAAAGTAGACTTTGCCATTATTTTATTCTTTTGTTTTACCTTGTACCTTTGACATATTACCTTGACAGCCACCTATTTTATAGAAGTTATGGAAGGCAGAGTATGAGTTGCAGCCAAGTACTAGCTCGCAAATGTTGTGAGCGACACTGCCAAGGTTTTCAGTAAAGTGTCCTAAGAAGTAAATAAGAAGTTCCAGTAATAAGTGTAGAAAAGTGTCCAGAACACAAGAGTAGGAAAAGATGTACTGACGGATCTCCTTTACGTGGTG
Source organism: Myocastor coypus (assembly GCA_004027025.1). Classification (NCBI taxonomy): domain Eukaryota; kingdom Metazoa; phylum Chordata; class Mammalia; order Rodentia; family Myocastoridae; genus Myocastor; species Myocastor coypus. The sequence continues at coordinate 17,337 of PVJA010007299.1, read as the reverse complement.
GAGGTGGGTTGCTGACGGAGGAGAGGCGGCAGTGGAGAGGCACAGAGAGGATTCCCTAAAAACAAACAGCGGGGGAGGGGCTTATACGCTGAAGGGGGAAATTAATAGGAAAAATGATAGACGTAAATCGAACCAAACACTTGGATACCTGGATGGGGAAGTAGCTCTGCCATGGCTGGACTGTCTACCCCATCCCCTGCTTCCCTGGGGAGCAGCCATGATGAGCACCGCAAATAGCCTGAGTGACCAAGCTGCTACTCTGGAGGCCAGACTGCAGGGAATAGACTCCCTCACAGCTCCAACCCAAACACCAGAAGGCTGCACTCCTGAGGGGTCCTCTCAAGCACCCACTCTAGTAAGGGAGCTCCTGAATGTTAGACTCAGCTAGAGAGAAAATAGACAGGAGCGCAATGCTAAAGGAAAACCTTAATTAAAAAATCTCTTATCACTCTGCTTGACCTCAACCCTTGGGACAGTCTCTCTCTCTCTCTCTCTCTCTCTCTCTCTCTCTCTCTCTCTCTCCACATATACATGGTCTCTCAGTTCTCTCAAGGCAGATCTAGAGAGTGCTGATGGAGAGAAAAGCAAACATCAAGTGACTGAGCTTTATAAATTGCCTGGGAAGAAATAAAAAATAACCTGACAAGCTCCAAAAGGATATGGACCAAAAGTTCATGAAATCATCGTACAAAATGACCAATGTGGATACAGGAGAAAGGCATAAAAAATTGGAAGAGTTGACTGAAACAGTTTAAAGTATAAGTGCCAAATTTAAGGAAGATATAGTCTTCATGAATAGCCATCAGACAGCAATGCTAGATATAAAAATGTATGTAGAATTCATAAACTCCAGCAACAATCAGTGTAAAGACAGAATTTCTGAAACTGAGGACAGAATGGCTAATTATGGTGAATTACTCAAAGTAGCCTTAAAAACTCATCCAATAGCAATTAGATGATGTGCAGAGCATCTAAGGCTAATCAGAATAAGACAGGAAGTGGAAGACAGCATCAATAACAAGAAAAATCATTAACAGAACTCATAATAGAAAACTTCCCACTTAAGAAAGAGTTATTAGAAATTTACTTCCTCATTTTGAATTGTTTTCTGTGTTTACTTATTTTGCTGGCACCAGTTCATTCTTATGAAACTGTAAATGTGCAAATAATTTTACTAAATGTACAATGATGGAGAATTACTAAGAAAAAAAAAAAAAGAAAAAGAGTTCAACATACGAGTTAATGCAAATTGCTCCTGAATACTAGTGAACTACAAGTTAAAAATAAACTTCACCAATGTATTTTAATCATAACTCTGGATGTCCAACAACAACAAAAGTACACTAAAGCTGTCAGAGAAAAATAAAAATCGCATGTAAAGGTAAACCCATTAGGATTACAGCAGACTTCTGAACCCACTTTCAAGGCTAGCAGGACCTAGAGCGAGGCATTTCAAGTCCTAAAATGAACCAGCTTCCAGCCCAGATTAACACAGCTGGCCAAACTTTCTTTCAACACAGGTGAAGAAATAAAGACATTCCATGAGAAAGAACAACTTCAGAGACCCTGTATCTGAACACTAAACCAGGACTCCAGAAAATGCTCAATAGTATCCTAGATGGAGATGACCCAACCAACCAAGCCCAAATGCCAGATAGAATGGATACAGAAAGCAAGGGTAATATACAAAGAAAGAAACAGCAGGAATCATCAACACACAAGGAACAAATGTCAGACCTAAGTTGACTCCTTTCAGTACTAATCTCAGTGTTAATGCTCTGAACTCTCTAATTAAAAGAAATACCTTGGCAGAATGGGTCAAAACCCAAAATCTAACAGTTCATTGAACTCAACAAATTTATTTAATCAAAAAAAAAATAGTCCTATGCTAAAAAAAAATCAAAGGATGAAAAACAATATTTCTTGCATCAGAATCCTGAAAAAAGGGAGCAATTTTGCTCTCAGGAAAGGTCAACTTCAAACTAAAATTGCTCAGAAAAGACAGGCGTTTACTTTGTCTTTGGATAAAGCAATCAAGGGACCAATTCAACAGAAAGGGATGAAACCTGCCGGCATACAGACACTGAGTAGCGCAGCACCTCTCTTCATAAGATAAATGCTGCTGGACGTGAACACCAACACAATCATAGTACATTACTCCCATGCCCCATTTCACCAAGAGATCAACCACACAAAAAATCAGTAAAGAAATGTTAGAGCCAAACCACAAAAGGGCTTCATAAATGGCTACAGTTTTATCCTGCTAAAACAGAAGACACATTCTTTTCAGCAATTCATGGAACTTGCTCCAAAATAAGCTACATATTAGCTCACAATGCCTGGTTACATCAGTATAAAAGAATTATAATCATCCCATGTTGACTATCAGATCATTGTGCACTGAAACTGGAAAATAAAAAAGGAACCATGGTAAATTTATAAACACCTGGAAATTCAGAGACATATGTTTGGACATCTAGTGTGTCCCAGAAGAAAGCAAGGAAGAAGTTATACAGTTTCTGGAATCAAATTTCAGTGTGACACAGTGCACCAGAGCCCATGGGACAATGAGGGCAGTCCTAGGAGGGGAGCTTGAAGCAATCGTCGCTCGCATAAGGAAGCTCAGGCAGATACCCTAATGATGAACCCTGGGATACCTGAAAATCAACAAAAGCTCAACCCCAAACCACATTTAAAGAGAGAAATAATAAATATCAGAGCAAAAATGAATTAAATTGAGACCAAGAAAATAATACAAAGCATTAATGGATCAGAGCTGGTTTCTTCACAGAGTAATCAAAGTACATAAATTTCAGCTGAGAGAAAGAGAGAGAAACAGAGACAGAGAGTCAGAGAGAGACACAGAGACACAGACAGAGACAGAGACGGAGACAGAGACAGAGAGACAGAGAGAATCACATCAATGCAATTAAAACTGGAAAAGTTCAAATCATAACGGAAGTTGTTAAAATCCAGACGATAGTAACTACTATGAAAAATTGTATTCCAACAAATTAAAAAATCTTGAAGAGGACAGATTCCCTAGACTTATCTGAATTACCAAAGCTAAATGAAGAAGGCACAAAAATTTCTAACAATCTAATAACAAACAATGAAATTTAGGCAATACTACTACTACTACACTACTACTACTACTACTACTACTACTACTACTACTCCTCAAGACCTAATGGATTCATTGCTGAATTCTACAAACCCTTTAAAGACATTCTATCACCTATACTCCTCAAATTCTTCAATGAAATTGAAAGGGATGGAATGTTTCCAAACCCATTTCTGGAAACCAGCATCACTCTGATCCAAAACCCAAAGAACTAAGTAAGAAACCTACAGGCCAATGTCCTTACTGAACATACATGCGAAAATTCTCAAAAAGATATTTGCAAGTACAAGAAAACTCATCATCTAAAGTATCATATATCATGACCAATTAGGTTTTTACCCCAGATTTGCAGGGATGGTTTCACTAATGCAAATCAATAAATGTACTATATGATATAGTAAAAGCAAAGACAAAAACCACATGTTCCCGTCAATACATGCAGGAAAAACATTTGCCAAAATCCAACACCAATTCAAGATGAAAAAAATCCTGAAAAAAATAAGTATGGAAGTGCCTTTTCTGAATGTGGAAAAAGCCATATTATAGTCATATATAATATATATAAGTTATACACATAGCCATATATTATATACATAACAATGGTCCACACCATATTAAATGGGGAAAAACATAAAGCTTTCCCTCTAAAATCAGAAGCAAGACAGGGCTGCCTACTATCCCTGTGTCTATTAAAACTAATACTTGAAGCATGAGCCAGAGCAATCAAGAAAGAAAGAAATATAAAGAACACATATAGAAAAAGTAAAATTCAAATCATTATTGGCAGATGACAATGATCCTCTACAGGGAAGACCCTCACAGTTTCACCAAAAGACTCTTAGAATTAATGATCAATTTGTGCAACATAGCCAGGTGCACAATTACAGTCACATACCCCAATAATGAACTCATTGAGAAAGAAATCAGAAAAACAATACCAATCATAACAACATTGAGAAGTAATTGTCTAAGAATTAACCTAGGCAGTGAAGTTAAACATCTCTACAAAGGAAACAATAGTATCCTATAATAGTTTGTAAAAAACTATTTATTTATTTATTTATTTAATGTTATGGCCAGCTCAGCTTGCCCTGGGGGTGGGGCTGGCGCAGCATGTATTGCCTGAGATCTAACCACAGTCCCTGTGGTTACTAAGTTTGCCTAAGCAGATGCTTTAGACCACTGAGCTATCTTGCTGGCTCCAAAAACAATAGTATTCTAAAAAGGGAAATTGACAAGAAAATTAGAAAATGAAAAGGTGTGACCTACTCCTGGATAGACTGAATAACCCTTGCTAAAATGGTCCTATATTCAAAACTGCTATATACACTTAACATAATTTCAATCAAAATACCAACAGCAATCTTTATAGAAGTAGAGAGAACAATTCTAATGTTCACTTGGAACTAGAAGAGATATAAAAATACCAAAAGTAATCCTGGGTGACAAGAGTAAAACAGGAGGCATCCCAATACCTAAAAAGCTTCAGTGATATAAATGACACAGCAGTGGCATAAAAACAGACAGGCATGTCAGTGCAACAGAGTCATGGATGCAGAAACCACCTCAGACGCATTCAGCTATAGCAAATAGCTCTGATGGGGGCCCTGAACTGCAGGAGGAAAGACAGCCGCTTTAGTAAGTGATCCTGGAAACCTGGCTGTCTACGTGCAGAAGACTGGAGCTGGACTCCTATCCCTCACTATTTACTAAACTAAACCAAAACAGATCAAAAGTCTGAATCTTAAAGCAAAAGCAACACACCAGAAGATAAAGTAGAAAAAACTCTTGAAGTTATAGGTGTAGGCGAGGGCTTTCTGAACAGAACACTCCAATAGCACAGGAAACTGAATCAAAAATCAACAAATAGAGGATGGGGAGATAGCTCAGTAGGATAAGCGCTTGCCTGGGAAGAGCAGGTCCTGAGTTCAATCCCTGGCACCAAAAATTAATTAATTAATTAATTAATTAAAAAAGAATCAACAAATGGGATCAAATCAAATTTAAAAGCTTCTGCAGAGCAAAAGTAACAAACAATCAACAGAGTGAAGAGATAGCCTACTACAGGGGAAACATTTGCCATCTGTTCCTCCAGCAGATGCCTAATATTTAAAAGATGTAAAGAACTCAAACAAATTAGATCACACACACACACACACACACACACACACACACACACACACACACCAGCAAAATGTGTGGACACCACAGAAAAAGAAGTACAAAGGACCAGTAAATATGAAAAAAACACTCAACATCTCTAGTCATTAAAGAAATGCACATTAAGACAACAAGATTGTGACTTACATCAGAAAGAATAATTGTCATGAAGACCTCAAATAATAACAAATGCCAGAGTGGTTGTGATGCGAAAGACTCCTCTACCTCGTAGGTGGAAACGTAAATGAGGACTGCCATTATGGAAGTCAATGCAGAGTTTTCTCAAAGAACTAAAGATAGAAATTCAGCGCAAATGAGTTATTCCCCTTCTGTCCACCCCACAGAGCTAAAGACAGAACGTCACAGCAGTACATGTGTACCACTGTGCGCAGCAGCAGGGTTAGCAAGAGCCAAATCCTGGCAGCAGCCTAGGTGCCATCATCACCTATGCTATGGGTAAAGAAAATGTGGTATCTAGTAGTAGTGGAAAGCTACTCGACTGTCAAGAAAGACAAATTCAGGGCACTTACAGGCAAATGGATACACCTGGGAAACACACTGCGAAGTGAAGTAAGTTAGATGAACAGACCTAAATTCTGTATGGTTCCACTCATTTGAGTAATAGAAAGTACAAATACAGATTGAAATAAAAGGGATGACAGAGACCTTTTGCAACTAGGAAGGTGTCAAGGGACCAAGTGTGAAGGAAGAAAGAGGGGAAGAACGCACAAAAAATACTTAAGATGTGGCGTGTACATGTATAAGTACTCCCGATGTATCTAAGCATTAAACGTCACAAGCATGAACTTTACAAGGATGAAAGAGTATCTGAGATGGAGAGAGGAAAATAGGGAATAGCAGAAGAATCAGACGATTAGCTAGAAATGGTGCCTCATCCCTGGATCCCAGAATTCCGCGGGGGTGGGGGGGAGGCAGGAAGCTCACCGTGAGTCTGTTACCATAATAGACTTCATCAGTGAGGTTTTATTACTTTTTTTCTTTTTTTTAAATGTATTTGGTACTGGTTCTCACTACACAGCTCAGACTCCAGCCTCCCCCAGTGGGGAGATTATAGGCGCATGCCATCACATCCATTCTTAGTGTCCTGGGGCCCCAGCAGGGCATGTGGTAAAAGGGATTGAACCTGGATCCTTGAGCTTGCCTATGTAGGCACTTAGACTGTTGAATTATCTCTGAAAAAAACAAAAAAAACAAAAAAAAACATTACCTCTGCAGCCCCTTCATAAGTGAGTTTAAGACCAACCTGCACTACAAAGCAGGACCCTATCTCAAAACAAACATGAAAGAATCAATAGATGTAAGTAAAATACATGTACCTACTTCCTAAAATGAATGTAGACTTTATGTACTGCAATTATAGTAAAAAAATCGACACATCTAATGGCTTAGAGCAGTGGTGGTGAACATACAGCACGCATGCCACAGTGCACTGTATGCACCATTGAAATCTATAGATATTTTGCCATCACCAAGATAGAGGAATATCCCAGCTTACAGCCTACAACCTATACTTTCCACTTTGTTTGACAAGAATTATCAGGTGTCTTCCCCATTCCAGATACGTTATATTTACAATAATTCCTAAATCTATCCATCCCACCAGAGAAGGTTAGCCTCGCTGAACCAAAAGCCCTGGTGGTGAACTGTGGTCCACAAATGCTTCACCTTGACAATCCCTGATCTCATTCTACCTCCCTCTGTAGGCTCAGAATAAAAAATTGCCACAATCGTCTTACAGAATTCACCTTTTAGGCTGTGGAAATGTAAACAAGATAAATGTACTTGCTGGTTGTTGCTGGTCTTACGCTACCTTGCGTCACCAGAGATCACTTGCAGCCTCTGTGGGAACTCTCTGAGCACAGGCCTGAAAATTAAAACATGTTTTTCTCAGTACACATTTTATGTACTGAGAAATACCTTGTCCAGCCACCTCCTAAGAGACATGTGTTTCTAGAACTTTCAGCTGCATATTTATTTCTTTTACAGAGAAGACAAAAATGCCCTTAGATCTGAGTAGCTCTGCATCTTTCCCTTATCCATTAATATTACATGAAGATACATCCATGTCTGTATGCTGAAGACCATCATAGGATGCTCTATGAATTGCTTGCCTTTCAAAATACATAACATTTTCAATTACTTTTGTTTACATTGAAAATATATTTTAAAAACTTATTATAAAAATAAAATTGAAGGAGTTTTGGAAATTAGAAACAATGCCAGCAGTGGAAATTTAAACTTCCTAATGTAACCCCTGAAGAATTGGAATGAAAGGAAAAAAAGAATTATGCACAACTTTTACCTTCTTAATAGCAACTTCTTGGGGCCCAGCGGGATGGCTCAGTGGTCTAAAGCGCCTGCTTGGGAAAGCTTGGGTGGCTTCAGGGACCGCGGTTTGATCCCCGGCACCACATGCTGCTCCACCTGCTCTCGGGGCGGGCTGAGCCGGCCATAAAAATGAGTGAATAAACAAACAAAGGTTCTGAAACAAGAAAAATAAAATAAAATAAAATAAAATAAAAAGAAAAAATAGCAACTTCTTTATTAAAGAATGTCCAAACTTCACATTATCTGTAAAATTGGAAAATTGATAACAAAGTCCCCTTGAATGATCTCTCACAAGCATGACAGAGGTGCTCCTGCACAGCACGAAGGGTCTGGCAGAAGGGAAAGGGAGAAGGGGAGAACTGTCTTCATCTCTTGAGTGTGTAAAAACAAAGCACATGTAAATTTATTATATTTGCACTAAAGGTGTTTGATTGAAATAGAAAAGCAAACCTTAGCTGGGCGTGGTGGTGCACCTCTGTAATCTCAGCACTTGGGAGGCTTAGGCAGGAGTGTCAGTGTGAGTTCGAGATCAGCCTGGGTTACAACAGTGAATTCAAGGCCAGCCTGAACTGCATAGCAAGAGCTTGTCTCAAAAAGACAAAAAAAGAAGGAAAGAAAGAAAGAAAGAAAGAAAGAAAGAAAGAAAGAAAGAAAGAAAGAAAAAAAGAAAGAAAGAAAAGCAAACTTTGAGTAAGGAGGATGTAGCTATTCAAGTGTACATAGCAGTCACAAAAATGGGCTTTGACCTGGGCATGGTGACATACATATATAACTCAAGCCAGCTGGGAGGCTGAGGAAAAAGATCGCAAGAATGAGGCCAGTCTAGGAAACTTAACAAGACCCTGCCTCAGAGGTACCACATGTGCTGAGCATGTGCAAGGGCCTGAGCTTAACTCTGACTATAGAAAAAGATTGACGTTGTGTGTCATATCACATAATTATGTGACAATTATGTGTCATATCACAAATAAAATATCAGTAAGTACCACAATGCAGAAACATCACACATTCTCTTACCAGAAATGCTAAGATACAGAAATTGCTATCAATGACAACAGCAATGGAAGACCCATCTGGAAACATGGAAAAGCCGTACGTTTGGCAGCTTTTGCTTAGTAGATAAGAGAGGAACATAAAACAGAAACTACAGACTTTTTATAGTAATAAGAATGAAAATATTGTGCATCAGAATCTGTTATATATATTTAAAACACTTTTATGCATTAAAATAACACAATGAAAATAAGTGAATTAAATTCCCAGATCAAAATCCAAGGAAAGAAACAAAATAAAGTGAATACCAATATATGATAAATAACAAAATATATCAAAGAAAGAAATAATAATGCATGATCGCTGATATTGCCAGCAGAAAACAATGTATCTAATTCATAGATAAAATTCTCATTTTAAGGTGATGTTGTAGCCAGAGGTGTGCAAGGGTAAAAAGTACAACACTGGACATTTAATTAGAAGATAATTTTATAGAAGTCACCTTAACAGTCATAGACATGAAGAGTGCAGTGAATCAGTCCACATGCAGAAGACTAAAAGATTCCAGCTGAAGGCCTGGATTCCATGATAGTGTCCTGCGTGAGTACAGCTGAAGACCTAGTCTACAGCTACTCATAATCATGCCCTCATGAGTCCACCTGGGGAGGCCAAGAACCCATAACAATGTCTGACGCAGGCCTGTTTCATGGCTCTGCACTGGGAAGGCTCACGGGTCAGTGGTGGAAGCTAGAAAGTCTGTGCCAGTGGGATGGAGGATCTGTGCTAGCAGGCTGAGGGACCTGCAGTGCAGCCAGGAAGCACTGCTTAAAGAAAGAACCAGAGCTCACCACAGAAAGTACCACAGCCTTCCTCAGCAACAGTGAAGTCCCAGGCTCTACTGATAACAGCGGAGTTCCCATCAGGAAAGCCAATGCCACAAGCCTTGCTAGAAGACAAGGCAGTGCGCCTTCTTCAGAACTCTAGATCTCCAGCTGGACTCATGCAGCACATTACTGTGGGGTACAGTCCCTGAACTGAATTCTTTTGGTCTTTAGTGTGGGAACAGAATTCCTACACTCTCTTTGTATATGGCTACTGGTGACAATTATAAAATAATCTTATAATTAAGTGTCTTGTATTGACTGTTTTCCCTTATAATCCCCTGACCATAACAGAGAATAAGTAAAGCAATATAGGAATACTAGTAATTAGGAAAAAGAAAATAAGAAAAAAAAGGGTGGAAACACATGATAATTTGCTGAGGGAACTACATCGGCTCCTTAGAGCTACTATAATGAGTATCTTCTACTTTGTGACTATAAACAATAACATTTTTTTGCTCATAGTCTGGAGGCAAGGGACTGGCGATACAGCTCAGTGGTTCAGTGCCTGCCTGGCAGACACAAGATCCTGAGTCTGATTCCTAGTGCCAAAAAAATTTGGAACCATGCCAGCCCCGCCCCCAGGGTCCACTGAGAAGGCAATTGAGACTGGTTGTGGTAGTGCTCTCCTGTAATCCCAGCACTCGGGAGGCTGAAAACAGAAGGAGCACTACAATTCTGACCCATGTAAGATCCTGTACTAAATATTAAATAAATAAATTATAGAAGTTGGAAGCAAGAATCCGGAGTTTGATAATTTGACAAAGTGACGTTCTCTCCTGAAGACCCTAGAGGAATCTTTCCTTGTCTTTTCCAGCTTCCAGCAGCTGCCGGCAATCCTTGCATTCTTTGGTTGCTAGTAAATCCCTGCCGTCTCTGCTCCGCCTTCCCAAGGCCTTCTGCCCCACGGGTGTCCTTATCTCTTTCATTATTTTGGCAGTACTTATGTGGAAGAGAAGATGAGCTACTTTTTTATTTTCCTATACCATTTGCATTTCCCTTATGATTTGCCTGTCTTTATCCCTTGTTCATTCGTTGGTTGAGTTTTGCTTTTATGTATTAATTTTCATGATAGTAACACCTTGGCTTATAAATGATGCAAATATTCTTCCTATAATTTGTCTTTTTTTAGCTTCATTTATGAAAAATTATATCCCAAAATAACTGTGTAGCTCCAATCCACTAATATTTTTCCCTTATGGCTAGTGGATCTGAGGCTATGTTAAAGAACAATTCCTCCCCAAAACATTGAAAAACAAATTTTCACATGCATAACGCAGTTGGCATTTCATTTTTTCCCAGTTTTTAAAAAGAAATATCAGCATGTTTTTCCAACCAAAAAGGCAATAAGTTTCATAGACCACTGAAAGAGTAAGTATCCACCCTTTGCTGCTCCCAATGTTTTCCTTATAAGAAATGCTGATAGGATGAACAAGTAAGATAATGTGCCTGAAACTGCACTATACTCAAAGATATTGAGAGACACAAGAACATACAACATCCTGAAACTCTTAGGCACAGAGGTTTAATTTTACCATTGATTAGTATAACTCAAATTTTTTCATAACTACAACAAAAATTCCTCTTCAATTCCTCTTTAAAACTTCCTTAAAATGAAGTTACATAGAACACACATGAGTCTTTATTGACTTGTTATATTTGCATATATTTTATTATAATTAAAATGCAGTTGTTATTCAAGTGAGGACCCCATTACCCAGTACAGGGAGCTCTATATATCCAGGTCAGCTTTTGATAAAACTTTAACTCATTTTGTCAAAGTTTGTATTATACCTTGTATAACTTGATTAACCAGAAGGGAATACATTGCACAATTTACTTTGTGTCTTTTCTTTTTGTGTGATTTTTTCTGTAAGATCTCATTATCAAAATAAAAATCTTTTTAACATTTTTGCTTATTTTTTATCTACTAAACAAACTTGATATCTTTTGTTTCTGAAAGAAACAATTCTGAAAATATGGTGCTTTGGTACACTGATTATTTTCAGCAGAAAGCAACTGAGAAATAGCTTGTGCAGGGAGACTATTGACCTTTGCCTTTCTTGCTAAAAGCAGGCCATAAATTTCTCATGAGAAATGTGCCCTCTTTGAGCCAGAGACAGACTATTCTTATCACTGGAGACTGGGAGTTAAAGCTAAATCAAATCTATCCCAACAGGCTATGCACAACTTTCATCTATTAGTTTCCTCCATGTATTTCCTAATCAAAACCCACAATTTGTAGCCATCAGCCCAAATCTGTATCTTCACACATTGCCACAATTTATTATTCTTTGCTTAAAAAGTTTTATACGGGGTTGGCCAAATAGCTCAGCAGATTAAAGTGTCTGCAAGCAGATGCAGGGTCCAGAGGTTCAATCCCTTGGCATGCCATGCCAACCCCACCCCTGGGGTGCACTGAGACAGCAGTTGAGACTGGGCATAGCGGCGCACACCTGTAAACCCAGTTCTTGGGAGGCTGTAAGCAGGCAGATCACAATGAGTCCAACCTAGTAGCCAGAACCTGAACACATTGTAGATCCTTCATATGTGTATATATATATATATATATATATATATATATATATATATATATACATACATACTTTTGGACCAATGGCTTTTTCGCCCTATGAATACTCATATACACATGTAAAACTATTAAACTCCCATGTCTTCCTCCTGTTAATATTTCTTCTGATTATCGCTTCTCGGCGTTTTGGCTAAGATCAAGTGTAGTATCTGTTCTTATCAGTTTAATATTTCTTCTGATTAACTTTCAGGCCCAGTCACAGAAATCAAAGAAATACGAGGAAAGATTTTTCTCCCTTCCACTTCTCTGATGCAGTGTTATCAGTTCTATTTTAATAGACTTTTTCAACTTTGATTTTAAAATGTCTCTTTGTTTTTGCGAATGATCATAAACCAAGAGTCACTTTCTAAGATGTTCCTAGTGTGCAGTGTGTGTGTTTGTGTGTGTGGGGGAGTCATTGGGGGTGCTTAGATCAAAGTGGCAGTCAAGTGAAGCACAGTGCAGAAGAGAAAGCAAAAAATGTTCTAGCCAGAAAAGCTCAAGGGAAGAAAGGTGAGGGGGGGGAAAAAAAAAAAAAGCAGAAGCAAGATATACTCTATACAGGTACAGATTCCCTAGGATGAATGTTATCACTAAGCATATCTAAGATGTCCCAATAAAATAAAAGCGTTAAAGTCTTAATTAAGGCACAGACAAGTTAGGGGTATTGATGAGGGACTTATGGTAAACTTAAAAGTAGGGGACTGAGATGCAGAGAGGGGACAGTAGGAAGGAAGGAATGGAGGAGAGAAGGATGAAGAGGAGAAGAAGAGCGAGCAGAAAGAAATGGAGAGGCGGGAGAAGAGGGAGAGGGAGAAGAAGAAAGAGGAGACAAGAGAAGGAGAGGGATGGCAAGGGAGAAGGAGGGAAGGAGGGAGGGAGAGAGAGAGAGACATATAGAAGAGAGGGAGGGAGACACAGAATAATGGACTATGCTTATGCGCCATGAGTGTAGGGATTGTGTGTCATCTAATTTAAAAGAAACGTGAAAAGGAGTCTGCATTCACCTGACTCTGACATTTATCCTAGCCAGCAACTGTAGGGCATATTAGGTTCTTGGTCAGGGAAATGAAGACCAAGTAGATGGTACCATAAGTCAGCACTCTTGGTTGACAGAGAAGTGTCAACCAAGTCAGATGTGTCAGGAAACAAGTCAGTTTTATGTCAGTACTTAGAAAAAAAAAAAAAAAAAAGATGGTAGATCTGAAGTTATATTTAATAAAAGTATGCACAATTTATTTCTACTTTGATTTCCTTCTGATTCAATAATGCCAGTTGGGCAACAAAATTATCTTAATGTTTTAATCTTGAAATTATTCTGTTAGTATCAGTGGAAGATGGTATTACAATGTATTAAATTTTCTGGCATTATGATATGTGGGAATGATTGTAGGAAACAGCGCTAAAATATATGTTGAAGTTTAAGGCAAATTGGATTAGGTAAAAAGTCTCATGAAGGATAGTGAGCTGGTATATTTTTAAATTTTATTTTACTTTATTTTATTTTGAGACAGGGCCTCACTATGCAGTTCAGGCTATCCTTGCTCTTACTTTAGTAGTCCCTAGGCTGATCTTGAACTCAAAGCAATCCTCTTGTCTCGACCTCCTGCCTACTGGGATTTCAGGTGTGCACCCCACACCTGGTTCCAGGGCCAGCACAGCATGTGGGGACAGGAATCAAAAGAGAGACCTTGAACTTGCCGGGTAGGTGTCTACACCTTTGAGCTGTCTCCCTAGCTCCTGTGTTTAAATTTTAGATTCAGATAATGACAGCCAAACAATAGACAAAATCATTGTTAGTAACTTAAAATAGATTCTTTCAGACATTTATGCATGCTCATAATTCATCCTCCTCTCAGATAGAGATTTGGGACAGTAAGACACTCAAAGGTCCCTTTTAAAGATTTTGAGAGTTAAGTGTATGAGCCGCTGGAGGGCAGCAGAGACAAGACTGTAATAATAAAGAACCACAACCAATGGATGTAGTCACTTATTATTATGTAATACTTGCAATCCTGCCCTATGCCAGGCATTTAACTTATTGTGACTACAGTGTACCTATATGATGAACATTGGACAGAGATATTCCTATTTGAATCTTTGTGTCTAGAATGAATTAAAATTAATGTTTTTGTACAGTTTAACTGAGAACACATAAAGTTATAGAATTTTAAAGCCACCAGGAAGGGTTTAGAACATCCTTATCTGCTAAACTCTCCTTTGAGTTGGGTCACTCCATTTTCTTCTCTTTCCTATAGGCACAAATGCCAGTGATTTTGTTTATTCAACCTGCTCAATATCAACAGAAAGTGCAAAATGAAAATAAAATACAATCATAGGTATATATTGTTTGCATAGTACTATTTAAACGTTACACTATGCAGGCCAAAACAATGTATCCTTCATACAAGGAAAATTTTCATCACTCTATTGAACATATTAGGGCTGGCCAAATAGTTCAGCAGATTAAAGCACATGCAAGCAGGCTGAGGGTCCCAGGGCTCCACCCCACGGCCTGCTGTGCCAGCCGCACCACAGGGGCTTGCTGAGAGGGCAAGACTGGGTGTGGCAGCTCACGCCTGTAATCCCAGCTCTTGGGAGGCTGTAAACAGGGGGATCACCATGAATCTGATCTAGTAGTGAGACCCCGAAAACCCTGTACACCCTTCCCTAAAATATTGAAACGTATTTATTTTTCCAGGCTTATTAGTTTTTACTTCTCACATTGCTTTCAAAACAAGAAAAGATTCAAATTCATTTTGGAGTTATCTTTCATTTTAATTCAACAACGTGTCAAAGTAAGCAAATGCCAGTGGACTAAAGTGCCTGCTTAGGCAAGTTTAGGAAGAGCACGAGGACCGCGGTTCCATCCCAGGCACCATGTCGCGCCAGCCCCACCCCCAGCTCACACTTGTGATCTTAACGCTGGGGAGGCAGAAAGCAGGAGGACTGCCATGAGCCTGAGCTGCATGAGGAAACCTTGTAACAACCAAATGCATAAATAATAGAATAGAAATTTTAAAAAGGGAAAATGCCACATATATTTCATAAGAATTCAGATGTTGATTTCCATCCAAAGTACTTTAAGAGCAAATTAGTATGAACATATGTGGGGAGAGAAAAAGGGTGATTAAATGTATGCCTTTACTGTCAGATACATCAGGCCATGTGGTCAAGTCGTGAGGCCCAAGGCCTCTCCCCTCGAGCTCACACATCTCTCTCCGATATAGGGGAAGAATTAAGGGTCAGCTCGTCCACTTACTCATTCAGCAAATTTTCCCTAAATTGTGTCAAAGCACTACTTCACACATTGAGAATTGTAATGAAATAAGGCGCATTCCCTGCCATCAAGGGGTGCACAATCTAGAGCAGAAATAAGTGACTGGCTGTTCCAGGTGCTAGAAGGTAGAAAGCATAGTTTCTATGGGGTTTATGAGTCTGCATGAGGAGCCTTTGTTTTTTAGAGGTTTCCCTGAGTAGATCAGCAACCAAAGGGCAAGGAAAAGAAGGATGAGAGAAAGAGAGAGAAAGAGAGAGAGAGAGAAAGAGAGAGAGAGAGAGGCATTAGCAGAGGATAGAGCATGCAAATGCAGTATAGCAAGTACAGAGGGCCTGTAGTAGTTGACAGATTGTGTCAACTTGAGAATTGAAAAGCTTAACTACATTGACTCAGCAATTCTTCACCTTAGGATGTGGAGGACCCACCCACCCTACAGTGACTCAGCACTTAAAAGATAGAAAAGAGAGCTAAAAAGATGGAGAGATGGGGCATTCCATTTCCTCAGAGGAGCTCTGGCCTTCCCAGCTCAGCTTAGACATCATCTCCTGGCTTCTAGTGCTGACCCTTCAGTCTTCTGATGCAGACTCATCAGCCCTCCATGATAGACCTATTGGCATCCAGATACAGACTTGCATGAACACCAAAGTGAGCTCCAGACCTTAGACTGAATCCTTCAGTCTCGGGTGCAGACGCCCTCTGCACGCTTTCTCCTCAACTCTGTGGCTGACTGTTGTAAGCCAATCTTATAACTTCTTATACATTTATACATCTTATGTTATATCTGTTCCTCTACTAAAAGCCTTACTGACACAGGGGTGAACAAAACATAAGAGGATAGCAATAAGGAAATAATAAAGAACATTGTAAGCTATATAAAGGAGTTTGAACTTCACAATTTTAATTGTACAAAATAAACTCTGGCTAGTGTGTGAGAAATGGACAAGTAGGATATAATAGAAGAAGGGAGTTTAGTTACAACAGGATGGATAAATTTTATGTAAGGGTGATAAAAATTACTGATTTAATTCAGAATTGGATACAGAATGTAAGCATGGCAGGTGTTTGATGTATATGAAATTAGTGACTGAAGGGTTGAACTTATTTGCAAATAGGTTGACAATTCTATTTGGAATCTCTGGGGAAGATTATTGGTGTATTCCTATGTATTATACTATAATTTACATTTAGTAATAGTATCTTATTAGCATCCATTTCTATTTCTAAATCAGTATTAGTGGTACTTGGTGTCTTACACATAGAAAAACTAAGCTACTTAGTCATTCACTGCAGCTGTCAACAAATGTAAAAGCCTGGTTTTTATTTAAATACTGATTATTTACTTCAACTTCAGAGAGAGGGAATCCATTTATTTCATTGAAATCCTTTTACTAGTAGCACTGCTCAGGTTGCCATGCCCCCTTAGAGAATTTGTTTGGGCAATTTAATTTGCTTATCCATGAATTAGACAAGACTCCATGAAAATTCATCACATTTTACAATTCAGTTACAAAACTAGATCTGGAAATTTTCAAGAAAAGTTACGGCATAGGTTGTGCACATAGCCATCGAACACTCTTTTCCCAGGTGTAGTGCAGCCCTAAGGTCTAAGGGAATACCGGAAGGGAAATACGTGACAATAACAAAGTATGCAACTCGGGATAGCTTGAGCAAATCATCTGTTGTGTATTAAGAAGCAAGCTGGGAGAACAGAAATTTTTGCAATTTGTCTTCTTTAAGAAACTTTCATGCAGGTATTTCAAAACTTAAAAATCTAGATATGGGTTCAGCATATTGATTATAGCACAATGTAACGCTAAAATTATGTTTGGAATACATGTCACTCTTGTCTTTTTGATATGTACTGCTCCTGGTGTAAACTCAGTTACTGTCATTCTCTCAAGAATAGTACTTGAAAATAAGAGACTGGGCCAAAAACCATATTCTTGACAGGCTACAATTTTGTATTTCCTTGAATTTC
>PVJA010007298.1:20558-69279 GCA_004027025.1 Myocastor coypus | reverse complement strand
AGGAGGAGGAGGAGGAGGAGGAGAAGAAGAAGAAGAAGGTGCTGTTGCGTATGAACACACAAACAGAATTGGTGGTCTACAACCAAGCAGGGAACAAAAGCTGAAGATGAAGATGGAGAATTTCCAAACTGGCGAAATCCTGCAGGTTTCTGAGGAACGCCGTTGAGCAGAAAAGAGCCAGGGCCGCCTTGTGATTTTGCTCTACTGCTGTGGGTGGACATGGAAAGGCAGAATGGAACGGATACCCAATTATGAACTGGTGCTTCAATATCTGAAAGTGGCCAGAGTCTTGGAGCAGAGCAGGCAACGTGGAGAAAAGGCCCATGGGAGGGGAGCCTAGGACACTGGTAGTGACTCCCTTAGGAGTTGGGGAGAGGAGATGGAAGGTTTAGTGGAATCCTCGTGAAGTTTCTCTGCAGACCCTGGTTGAGGCCAGAGTGACTGGGATACAGCACATGGCCACGTGGACCGTCTTCTGCTTCCTTCTGTCCTGGGCTCTGGCTCTACCCTGGTAATGTGAGACCAAGCTGGACAATAAAGACAGGTGTAGCTTCTGCATTCTGCTCGGAGCCGGAAGGCATTCAACACTGGTGATGCCTGAGGATTTCCCTACCACTTCCTAATGAACGTAGCTGATCCCACCCCAAGGAGAAATCGCAGCAAGTGGCCCTCGTTTACTTTTGAAACTGCTAATCCCATAACGGTGGACGGCACGTTGGCCACGACAGCTAATCCTCATGAAATCCTGCAACTCTAATCCCCAGCTATCACCAGCACAGAGATGTGCAAATTCACTGGTAGTCCGTGCTGATTTGTGCCCGAGAAAACTTCTGCTCTAGCATGTTTGCCCAGACTGACACTGTAAAGAGCCTCATGACCTTTGGCACAAAGGAAGTTCTCTGCTGTATGCTTTGAATTCTGTTCCCTATGAATGCAAGCCTTGTCAGAGTGCAAGACGTGTTGTAGCATTAACATTTTGAAGTGAAAATTAATGAAATGCAGGAACAATAAGGAATGGCAAAATACAGACATTCAGTGAATGTTAAAGATTAACATTTGGAAGGGAACTGAAAAAGGTGTTAATGACCTGGAAATTGTTCTTGCTTGTATGGTTGATCGGACACTTTCACCACTCTGGGAGAACTTTCCGAATGGTGGCGAATTACAGGCGGGGAGGTGTGTTATGCCTCAGGCTCAGTGTAGGTGTATATCATCCATTTAAGGCAAAAGCGCTATGGTGGAGGGGTGTGCTGAAGTCATTGCAGCCAGCAGAGAAGGGCCAAGGGAGGAAGAAGATGCACGAGGGGGAGGGAGGGAGGGAAGGAGGGAGGGGGAGGGAGGGAGGGAGGGGGAGGAGAAAGAGGAGGGGCAGTGGGAGAGGGAGGGGGAAGGAGGAGGAAGAGGAAGAAGAAGGAGGAGGAAGAG
This sequence comes from Myocastor coypus, assembly GCA_004027025.1. NCBI lineage: Eukaryota > Metazoa > Chordata > Mammalia > Rodentia > Myocastoridae > Myocastor > Myocastor coypus. The sequence goes on along the minus strand of PVJA010007298.1, from coordinate 67,854 downwards.
GAGAGGGAGAGAGGAGAGAAAGAGAATGAAGATGCAATTTTTCAAATTTCTAGTCACTCAATGAGCACGGCATCCATATTCAGCTATGGATTCATGCAGGCTGAGTCCAACAGTAAGCGTAGTGCCTCCTAGAGGCCAATCCATTCCAATCCACATCTGTGAACTTAGAAGACCCTCCAGCCCCACTTTTGATGTAATTAATCCGTGCGCCAATCAGTTCTGTTTTCTTTCTGTCAACCATGCTTTGCTTAAAAGTTTCAACTCTATAATGATATGGATGTCATTATGTCAACATAGATGATTAGTGCTATACAGATAAAGCTTTTATATCATAAATTATGACAGGTATGCTACTACATGCATTTAGCAATGTATCAATCTTGTATTTCTAAGTGGAATAATCAAGTTTATAATGCGGTACCTTGAATCAGTGGATTATGAAACATGATATCCAAACCTGGCAGGCTGGAGCGAGTCCACATGTGTCGTATCGGTCACTGCATTCTTGAGGACACCCAGACAATGATCCCAGGGTAGACTGTGAAATTATAAAATCATGCCATAGATTGAAGCTTTCACTGAGATGGCTGAAATCCCGGTTGGGCTCTGAGGATAACAAACGCGAGCAGCTCCCCGCCTCCATGCTGCTAGATTCCCAATGACACCTGCATACTGCTGCCATGGTTACATCCACATGGAAATGAATCTCAAGACCATGGGATAGAAGCCTTGGTCTCAAGAGAGCATGTCAGAACAGAAACAATCCCTTCAAGACACTTCCACAAAATAAATTTAAAACTACATGTGTCAGTTGTCTAATTAGGTTCTTAGTAAGAAATTTACAGCACTAATTTATGAGGATAAATTCGATTGGTCAGAGCAAAAACGGACCACAGGTAGGCACGGAGCTGGGGAACAGTTTTGGTTTTTGCTAAAATCTGTGATTCCACCGCTTTCTGATCCACCTTGCTCCACTCTGAAATCTGGTATCTGTCTTGGTCTCAAAGATCTCGCCCTGATGGTGTCTGGGCCTCCACACCTTCTTCTTCTTAAATGAAGCATCAGTGCGATGTTTGGGCATTTTCACTTTGCTGTTATCAATTTTTGCAGAGGTGATAATAACAAATTTCTGGTGTGTTCTTCATAGAGGAACATGAGTAAGACTAAGAGGCCCAGTCACAAGCAGCAAGCCCCTGGCCAACTGCTCCAGGAGGACCACTCCCTGACCTCTCTGATGCCCAGTGAGGATGACCAAGACAGTGTCGGGAGTGACGCTAGCTCAAAGTTTCCTGACATGCTGACTGACGGGTTTCTTGCTGTGGCTCAAGAGCTTTTGGGCTACAGCTTCAGTAGGGCAGTGTCTTAGTTATCCTTCCCTCATTTGTTAGACAAACACCCGACACTCAACATGAGGGAAGGAAAGGTTCATTTAGCTCACAGGTACTGGAGATTTCAGTCCCTATTCAGCTGGCTCCAAGACATAGCGGCACATGGCAGAGGGCAACTGTTCATGGTGGCAGCTAAGAGCAAGAGCGCAGAGAGAGCAGCAGCTCAAGCAGCTAACTTCTCTTCCTCCCTTACACTGAAATGCAAATCACCTGCTCCAGGGAAGGGGCAGCCTCCATTTCTGTAATCAATTACAAATTCCAGAAGCCACCCTGCCCATAACAGCATGAGGCTTTGGGAGGATACGTAGACACACATCATAACAGGTAGTATCTAGATATTGTTCAAAGCTTAACCACCAAGTAACACCATTCTTGACCCACCGACTGGTTTTGTGTTCGTAGCAATAACTTTCTCCTTCTTTTTCTTCGCAACCTTCGATTTATCAGCTGTGTACTTTCTCTTGTAGAAAGCCTTTCTGGAATACATAGCAGATCCGGGAACATCTACCAATTCCTCTGACCAGGACAGGATTTCAGCTGCAGTAGAGCTGACCCTTCTTGGACATCTTTGCCTTCCACTTACCACTTTTACCAATTCTACTGGCAACAAATTTCTTAGTTTCCAGTTTCTTCTCTTTCGTGTCTGAATTTTCAGGTTTTGTTAATCCATCATTTTGCAAGACAGGAAGATAATTTTTTTAAGAAAAAAAAATTATGTCAGTAAGTCACTTAAAAAGTTTAAAACGATTGAAGCATAGTAGATTGAAGGATAACGTTGTACTCATTCTCTCATGGTCATAGGAGCATGTCATACCGAGAGTCCGCTTGTCGGTTGGAAAGTGTTACAATATTCGTTGACACAGGCTTCAATTCGATAATTTCTCTAAATATTCATTACTCTCCCAGGAACAAAAACAAATTGAATCTTTCATTAAATTCATCACTAGGAGGCAACAAAAAGAATGTAAGGGCCCTGCCCTGCCACTTTTCAAAAGAAGGACTTATTTCTTCACTCTGAATAATGAGTATTTTCATTTATTTATTTATTTATTTTTAGGATTTGCTTCCATCCTTTCCCTTATTTATTGTGAGAATAATTGTAATTATAAACACTGCTGGGTTTTCTGAACAGTTTATCACAAGGGAAAATACCATTGGTCAAGGACCTTAATGAATGCAAAGTCTAAATAAACAAAAGTAAAAAAGAACATTGAATAAACATTGGAAATGATGATGGCTATCACATGTTTGGCAATTAATTAATTAATTTATTTATTTATATATTTATTGCCACGGGGGAACAAACTTGGGATCTTGCACCTGTCAGGTAGCTGTTTCGGCCACTAAGCTATTTCTCTGTATAAACTTCTCCGATAAATTAATTTTTTAAAAAAATAACTCTGTTTAATTTCAATGAAAAATTGAAAATTGGAACTCATTTATACTCTTTCTTTTTTAAAAAAAGATTCAGTAGCTAAGAGTTTTGACATAAATATATGTAAGAAAAAGTTAAATCTTCTTAAATGTGTTTCAAATAATTAACATTCATAAAGTACATGTGGTAAAAATCTTTCCACTTCATCAATCCTTAAATCCCCCAAACTTTAAACGTTAAAACTACTACCTATGAATTTTCCCAGAATAACTGAAAGTATCATATCTTGGTGAAACATGTCCACCGATGTTTATGGCAGCACAATTTGGGATAGCCAAATCGTGGAAACAACGAAAGTGACCATTACCTGAGGAATGGATGAAAAAGATGTGATTGGTTTATACAATGAAGTATTACTCAGCTATAAAAAAAAAAAAAACAATAAACTTGAAGCCTTCATGTATAAGTAAGTGGATGCAACTTGAAGATATAAGTGCAATAAACCCGGCCCACATGTGTAAATGTAGCATAGCCTCCCCAGTGTGAGAACTCAAAAGAACACATAAAGATTTGAAGGTATAACACGGTCCGAGGGAAAGCAAACACTGAAGAATTAAACCATGGAGAGAGAGCAAGGACAAAAGTTAGCAAACTTGGCAGGAGCAAAACCAAACATGGGAATACACCACACGGTGAAGGAAATGTTTCTACGAAGCTCCAGCAGCTTTTTGAAACTGGCAGTTAATTCGTAGAACTCTCACCCTGACTAACTCGACATGCTGATATCTGTGAACCAAACCACTACCCTGAGGATAGCAATGTCTAATACGAAAAGTGTGCTTGGAACACCTATCGTTTCGGTCTTCCAAATGTGTACGAAGTCTTACGTTATGCCAATTATTGCTATGATCTCTCACAAGTACTTGCTTGTTTAAGAAATAAGGTAATAAAAGAAAAAAAGAGACAACAAAAAAATGTCTTAAGACATACTTCAATGTTGCTTTTCTAAATCTCTGCTGAAAAAATGTGGAATTGTGATTTTTCACATTCTATAGACATTGAAAGTGTAGAATATCAATGATTGTTGGAAAATGCTAGTTCCATCTTACGGCTCAAGCGTTTCATATTCAGACCGATAGTGATGTTAAGCTGAACTGCCTATATGATTGAGTAATAATACCACTAAGCTTCTCTTCTGGAAGATAACAATTTATGTTTCCAGGAGAGGGGGAATTAGAGAAAAAGACGGGCTACAAGGATTGCCAATGTTTTGGCTCTAGCCCTTGACGGTCAGTGAAGACTCAGGTCATAAGACAACCTATGCTGTAATATTGCACACCTCAGTGCTTTCCCAAATTTTCTGTTCAAGCAGATAATGGAGCCATAGAGGAGAAAGGGATTGAAGATGTATAGTGTGCCTGAGAAGAGTCAGCTAGAGAGAAAACATTCTCTCAGGCTTCCACAGAGGGCAAAGTGTTCAAGCAACGGCCACGACTCATCCTGGTGGCTGACTGTCTTAGTCACTTTTTACTCGTTGCTGGGACAAGTACCCGACGCTCAAAATGAAGAAAGGAAAGGTTTATTTAGCTCACAGTTCGTGGAGGTTTCAGTCCATTTTCGGCTGGCCTAAGGCTGAGTGGAGCAGGGCGGAGAGCATCCAGTTCATGGAGGCAGAACAGCAGCAACAGCTCGAGTCTGACTCTCTGTCTCTCTTTATATTACATTCAATCTCTCCACCTTAGCCCCATCCTTACGCTACACCCATAATCCCAGAAGTACTTCGGCCCATAATCCCATCAGTACTAAAACCCATAATCCCAGGGATGATTGATCAAGTGTCAAACTCTGGAAGTCCCCGCCCAGTGACTCCATGAGGCTTTGGGGGGACAACTAGACATGACCCATAACACTGACACTGACTAAAGTTCTACAAAATGCTGCCTATGGTTGCAGGATAAATCCTGAGGGAATTTAACTGACCTTACCAGATGCAAAAGTTACATTTTTTCGTGATATAGGTGATCTTTTATCTTGGTCTTAAACATCCAGCAGAAAAGTGTAACCATGAGTTATAAAAAACTAAGTCTATATTACTATGCTGAGCTCCAAAAAGGCTAAAGCCACCAACTTTTTCTTCTTTTTTCTTTTTTTCTTGTTTCAGAACTTTTGTTTGTTTATTTGTTTATTTTTCTGGCTGGCTCAGCCTGCCCTGAGGGCAGGGCTGGCGCAGCATGTGGTGCCGGGGATCGAACCGCGGTCCGTGCAGCCGCCCAAGCTTTCCTAAGCAAGCACTTTAGACCACTGAGCCATCCTGCCAGGCCCTAAAGCCACCAACTCCTGACATTGCCAGTTCTGCAGATAACCCACAGCTATTATGGGCCTTTGGACTATATTGGGTTATTTTGCTGAATTCATGCAAGTACAATATTTGAGTGAGAATTAAAAATCCATCTCTGGCAAAAGAAGAAAAGGAGAGTGTGGGTCTAAATGAAGGAACATTTTGTAGTGAAAAAAAGATATGTATATAAAATAGTTAGGGTAGGTATAGAGCTACTTTCCAATACTTCAACGAAAATAAATGCTTGCACTAATAGTTTTTTGACAAGGTATCATGTCTTCGTCTTGTCCTCTGAAGAATTACTGTGAAGACAGTAATAGGCAATGTATTAATTATTGTAGCTGTCCTACTAACCTGTTGTGGAATTATCTGATTGCTCTGTGTTTCTCATTAAAATTAATTTAAAAAAATAAAAAAGAACCAATGAACAATGAAACATCAAAAGAAGATAAAATAGGGGCTGAGGAGATAGCTCCAAGACACAAGTGCTGCCTGCCAAGTGCAAGGTCATGTGTTCGAATCCCGGTCTCACAAAATATAAATTAAAAATGGATGAATAAATAAAAGTACTCCCTAATATTATTGCACATTGATAAAAGACCAAAGGTTTTGAAATTCAAAATAGAAATGAGTTTAATTGTCAAGTATACCTAGGTTTATGTCTGCACACATTTATTTTTGTTGGATTTTGTAAATTTATCAAAAAAAATTTTTTTTTGTTTGCTTGAAGAAACTCTTCAGAGGAACTCAACATTATAGATTTGTTTCCACTGTAACAGAAGTTCAAATCCCAGTGTTAGCTATGATTACCTTTTCTTTTCTTTATTTTACTTTTCTTTTCTTTTCTTTCTTTCTTTCTTTCTTTCTGTCTTTTTTGTATAAAGTCTTGCCACACAGCTTGGACTCATACACAGTGATCCTCCTGTCTCAGCCTCCCAAGCGCTGGTATTATAGGTGGGCACCACCACCCCTGGTCTCTGTGGCCAGCTCCGTGCGCCCCAGGGGAGAGGTTGTGTAGCCTGTAGTGCGAGGGACTGAACTCCAGTCTCTGCCCTTGGCTAATCAGGTGCTTAGTCTGCAGCACTATTTCTTTAGCTTACAAACCTGAATTGTAAACAGTTTTAAAAGATTAAGAATATAGCTCCGTTAATGTGTGCTTGCCTACAAGCAAGGGTGAAGGGAAATATGAAGGAACAAAGGAAGGAAGGAGGGAAGGAAGGAAGGAAGGAAGGGAGCGAGGGAGGGAGGGAGGGACGGAGGGAGAGAGGGACGGAGGGAGGGAGGGAGGGAGGAAGGAGAGAACGCGACATGAATGTACGGCAGAAAGGGATAATAAAAAGGAAAAAGAACAAAAAACAATGGGAAAAAAAGAAGTGGAAGAAAGGCAGAAAAGCGAGGATAAGAAAAACGCCAGTAATTTTGCACAGAATAACTTGGGCACTTCCTTTTCGAGTTTTCATCCGGAACTCATTGATAGAAGGCTTACGGGAAACCCCATTTGTAACCCAGTACTGTACGGTCATTCCGCATCAGAGGCCGACATAAGAGCATGTTTTTCCTTTGTTTTTCTTTAGCATGGGGAATCAAACTCCTTGCCTGGCGCCTGTCGGGCAGGCCCTGCGCTGCTGAGCTATCGCTCTGGCCAAGACAGGGGGATCTGCAGGGGCAATGCTATGTCAAAGAGCGGTGGTAAACTTTCACTCCTGATGATGAGTCTTGGGCCCATGCAGGTCGCGTTCTACGCTACTGCTCAGGGTCAGGTGGAGAGTGTTCCCTGAAAGGGAAGCCTTGACACCCATGGTGGCCCCTACGCTCCACCACCCCCATTCCTCTCTCCAGTCCCGGGCAGTGAAAAGTGCCTTGCGTCGCAGCCCCAGAAAGAAACTGAGCAGCCTCCAATTTTCTCTTGGCATTTCTTCGGATGTTCAATAAGGTCAGATAGGTAATTTAAACAGTCCTATGACAAATGTCACATCAAAAATGAAACTGTGTTCCTTGGCGTTTCTGGCAAATAGCCAAGGGTGCTATTCATTACCACGGCCCTCTGGCGGATTCGTAGAATTTGTTTAGTGCAAAATGCTTCCCCCACCCTACTCCGTCGCAAGAGCTGTGCTACACAGGATGCAGTTTGTGTCTGGTAAAGAACAGGAATTAACAGTAAAAGTGACAAAGTTACATTTTACTCCCTCATTAGAGGGATACCTGGCAAATATTTCTGTGAAAACTGTCAAGGGACTCCATTGATTGAGAAGATTAAGCTGTAGAACTCATCAACACTGATGTTTAAGCAGGGCATTGTGGGTGTAATCCCAGAACTTGGGAGGCTGAGGCACGAAGGTCAACGTGAGTTCGAGACCCGCCTGGGCTACAAAAGTGAACTCAAAACCAGCCTGATCTGCATAGAAAAACCCTGTCTCAAAAAGGCAAAATGGGGGCCGGAGAGATGGCTCAGTGGTCTAAAGCACCTGCTTAGGCAACCACAGAGATGGCGGTTTGATCCCCAACACCATATGCTGAGAAGGCCCCACCCCCAGGGCAGGCTGAGCTGACCATAATTAAAACAAAACAAAACAAAAAGCCCTAATGCTTAATCACATTCCTACATAAAGCAAGCAAAAAAAAAAAAAAATCAGCTTTATTTTATGATACTTTAGCACAGCTAAAGTAAAAAATAAAAAAAAAAATACAAAACAAAACAGTATCCTTAAGCAAATGTACACTGCCACATTTTGGTAGATGAAACATAAATTAGTGTAGTATTTACACAGGAAATGGACATTTCTCGTACAAAGTAAAAAGGTATTCTATCCACAGCATTTGTGTTTCTATGAATCCATTCTGAACTATATGCAAAGCTGAACCCCAGGCGGCGTGTTTGTGACCTCTTATGCTGAGTACGTCAACCTTGACGATCCGTGCGTGCTATACTGCCTAAATTGGGCAATATAGAACCTTAGTGTGATCTTATGTCAAATTTTCAAATTACATGTAGGTCTGGGGTTGTATATCAGTGAGAAAGATTCTATACACAATTTACCAAAAAACAAAAAAGTCCGTAAAGCCTCACTTATGCAAATGCCCATTGCAGAGTGAAATGCTTCCCCTTATGAAATTCCCCTTATGGAATAATGTGTATACATTATTTCATGCATTTTTATCCCAGAGCGTAACATGTCCTGCAAGTCAGAGGCCAGGGCTTGCGAAAGGAAATAAAATCCCAATGTATTTTGCTCTTATACCTCTTTGAAATGTCTTGACAATCAACGCCACTAATATTTTGAAATCCTAACACGGCTTAGGAAGCTATTCTAGACGTGTGAAAGCGCATTGGTTCTATTTGAGAAAACATTGCCAGATGATAAGACAGCGGCAGGGTGAGGAGCTGTTTTCTGCCAAAACCAATCTGGCCCGGCCCATGTTAGCGTGCGTGGAAGCTGTCCTCGCGTGGAGATAAATAGGTCCAACTGCTTCTTAGTTCAGGGGCCTAGGGATGAGCTGTTGAAGGATGTGTGCCATTTAGACTCATGTGGAAATTTGAGCAGTCTGGCAAGTCCCAGAATGCTTTGCTGCTTTTTCCTGCCGTAGAGAAATCTACTTGGGAGATACATGGCTACTGCATAGTTTCCTTTCGTAGCTGGTGAGATCCTTCTTGTTCCTGGCTTCTTTCAGCTTGGGAGCAAAGTCCTCAGAAAAATGCCAACATACTACAGGCTTTGCAATATCTCGATTGGCGAGATGTGAATTTCACAAAAGGAAAAGCAAATGTCATGCCGGCAATTATTTTTTCCTGCCTTCAAATGGGATCCCCACTTAGACTTGGTTCTTTCCAGCTGCCCTGGCATTTTTACTTACAATGGTTTTGTGTGAGTTTGTTTAGTGAACACCTGGTTTTTCATAATTTGTATTGATTAGAAGTACGATTAAGGAATACCCTCTGCACTTTCTGGAATCATGATCTGTGAATAATAGCACTACTACTAATAGTAGTAGTAGTAGTAATAATAATAATAATAATAATAATAATAATAATAATAATAATAACTAATAATAATAATACAGTGGTATTTCTTTATTTTAGAAATATTTACATGTTTTTCTTTAAGCAGATACTAACAAATATTGTTTCGGTCAATCTGCACAGCATAAAAAATGCTAACACTAATCAACACTTTAAGTTACTGGATGCCATAAGTGACAGTACAGCACCGGGCTCCTACACTACCAGCGCCAACTCCCAGGCAGTCCTTCACTCTGCCCCAGAGCACCCATGGCATCCCTGGGTGGTTCCTCAGCCTGACCCTTGACCTGCCTCTAACGGTTTTTCCTCAAAGTACTGTTAGCCATGCGTCCTGCCCCAAGAACGGGCGCGCGACTCCATGAGGATGGTTTCCTAATGATACTGGATTCCTTCACGTCCTCAGCTATCACATATTTCGAGTTTGGATGTCTGCCAGGCACAGGATGTAGACAGAAACCTACACCTTGGTTAAATCCTCCACAGGGTGATGTAACACTCCTTAGAAAACACAAGCAGTGCTTATACAACAGCGGCTCTGTTTAGATACAGAGTACAAAGGGAGCTCCCAGGAGATGTATCGTACATTTTGCTTCTCTTTTTCATTTCTGGGTACAGGTCTTGCTTCACAGTTTGGATTCACAGTAATCCTCTTGTCTCAGCCTGGCCCGTGGTGGGAATGCAGGCGTCTACGACCACATCCCATTCTGGGTACACACCGTGCCCGAGGTTCTGGATCCAGCCGGGCATACAGTACCAGAGATTGAAGCAGCGCATACGGTACCAGGGACTGAACCTGGGCCCTACTATCTGCCAGCTAGTGCTTATGCTTATGCTTATGCCGTGGAATTATCTTCCTAGTTCCCACATATTAAGATATAACACAATCAATAAAATTAGTACCTTAAACACATCTCATCTGAACTATTCAAATGTAACTGAGGAGAATTTTTGCCTTTTTTGTACTCATTTTATCTTAATGTGTTTAGTAGAGAGTCTACAGCGTCTCATTACACAGCCTCAACTCTAGTGAGCTCCCTGGTTTCAACGTACCTAGCCCTGGGATGACAGGGGCGCACCACCCAGTCTCCATCACCCTCTGAGAATACCGCGCAGGGGTGGAGACAGCACAGCACACAAGGGATCGAACCTAGGTCAGTGAGTCTGCCTAAGCAGGTGCTTCAGTCCACTGAGCTATCTGGTGAGCCCACCTCCTTGTGAGTCGATGATTTTTGATGACGTGCATGGTTGTCTAAGAGGTCCAGGGTGCCTGGAAGCTGTGTGGCACTTTAGTTGAGGCAAGTGCATTTTTCTCCACAAGGAACATAGCCTAGAAAAGAGGGAAAGTTCTGCTGGTCGAGAACGTCAAAGCACTCATTTGGACTCTCTTAAGAACTTCTCCTCAGCAGTTACACAGTCAGACTTTATTGGAGTGGCTTGCATTGGATTCCAAATGATCATATAACATTATTTGCATAACATTCTTACAGTAGGTCTCCTCCATCCAGACTATCGACATATAAAAGTTCAAGCCCCTTGAGATGTAGGATGTGGTCATCTCTCGTCTTCAGAAAAGAAGATGGCACACAAAGCCAGTCATTTTCCCATGGTGCAGGGAGCACGATTTTGTCACCCAGGAGGAAGCTTGATGTTTTCTCTGAGCGTCTTGAGGAGCAGAAATGCGACTTCAGAAAGCAGAGACGGCTCGACCTGAGTAGTGTTGCAGGATTGAAGAAAGGACGTCCCACAAGTTAGGGCGTCCTCCTGGTGTGCTTTACCTCTTACGTGATGTCCAGTGACCCGTGCGTTCAGGAATGGCCTGCCTTTCACACAGTGTCCAGAGGTGGAGCTGGGAGAGACAGAGGTGCGTGGAGAATGAGTTTCTGACAGCACCATCATCCTTACATAAGCTGCTAGCAGAATGTCCTTGTTAGACGCGGTACCACCGGATAAAAGCCATCCGTGGCAGCTGGCCTTTGTAGGCCACATGCTGTTCTACTCCACTCTGCAGTCTCTCCTGCTCTCTTCCAGGTCCCTCTCTGAAGCTATTCCCCATGCCTATGCCCACTCTTTCTCCTGGTCTCCATGAGCTCACCATATTTCCTCCACCACGCTGTACCTCACCACGGACACACAGCAGTGGAGCCAGCTGGCCAGGCACTGCTACCACACAAGCTCTGAGTCAACACCACACTGACTAACACATTTCTTTTTCCCTTGGCTGATAAGAGATGCAACATGATGGTAATGGCTCCTTGACATTACCGGGGGGCATAAATGGCAGCCGTATTCTTTGAGAGCTTGTTACGTGGCTGGACTAATTATGTCCCTCGGAGTATTCATTCAGTTACCCATCATGGCCTCCTCTGATGCCGGGTAAGACTCCACCCAAAAGAGCCTGCCTCAGTTACCACTGACACACTATCCTGTTGGATAACCATGTTCTGCCATGGGGACATTAACAGGAGAGCGTCCGCTGCAGAAACATAGACTGGCGCTGGTATTTTAGCGGCTTTTTAGCAGTTGGAATAGCATGACAGCCCTCAGGACTTAGCACAGAGGAGATCAGAATTGGTAGGCGTTTGCAGTGCGTGGTGAGGTGATTCAGTTGTGAGGCCTCCACACCTAGAGAGAGCAGGGCGAGAGGAGTGGATTCTTATGAGGAGGGCTTTCCTAGAGCAGAAGAAACTATATAGATGAATGGAAGAGGACTTACACAGTATTGTACAAGTGCCTTTAGTCATTCTTTAATTTAGTGATCCACCCATCCATCCATCCATCCACCCAGCCACACACCCATTCACCCAGCAATCCACCTATGCATCTATCTGTCCATCCATCCACCCACCAATCCACTCATAAATCCATCTATCCACCCACCCATCCATCCATCCACCCACCAAGCCTCACACCATTCACCCATCAATCCATCTATCCATCTATCTGTCCATCCATCCATCCATCCACCTACTCACCCAAACCCCATCTACCTACCCACCCACCAATCCACCCATCCATCCATCCATTCATCCATCCATCCATCCATCCACCCACCTACTCACCCAAAGCCCATCTACCTACCCACCCACCAATCCACCCATCCATCCATCCATCCATCCATTCATCCATCCATCCATCCTCCATCCATCCACCCACCTACTCACCCAAACCCCATCTTCCTACCCACCCACCAATCCACCCATCCATCCATCCATTCATCCATCCATCCACCTACAGACCCACATACCTATGCATGTACCCACCACCCATCCATTCACACTCTCATCCGTCCACTCGCTCACCCATCAATCCATCTATCCATCCATCCATCCATCCACCCACCCATCCAATTATTGGCGTTCCTTTACAAAGACTCTTAAGAATGCAACACTAAACACAAGTGCCTAACTTTCACCTTCTGTATAGGAGCATGATATAAAGCAACCTTCAGGTCCTTTAAGAGGCAGAACTTACTGTGATGATAGCCGTGTGGAATATCAAACTCCTGGTAGCTACTGGTTTTCGAATTCTGCAGGTGCACTGATTATGCTTTCCTTCATAAAGTTGTGTTATTTAAGACTGTAAAATTTATCTTTTTCTTTGCTAGCATGAAATATCCATGAGTGCCTTATTTATAAAAAATAAAATGCAGGAAAAAAATAAATAAAATAAATTGCAGGGACTAGAACACACAGGCTGTGAATTTGAGAGAGCACTTTATTCTTCAGGGAGACGTTGTACGCTCCTCTCTCACAGAGCATATCTGCGGACACGGAGCAATGGACCTTCTTTTTATAACAAATCGCTTTCTTTAGTGACACATCCACTCTGGGTTAGGGTGATCCATCACGTGCCAAAGGCCACATCATCAGAATAAACAACAGTCACTACCCACAAACCTGTGTGTCAAAATGTAACTAACATACAAATTTAAACCTGAAGTTTTCAACACATGAATTTAAGACAGCAATGCACAGACTTACCCCGTTATTTACAAGCATAAGCTTGTATACCGAGCAGGAAGCCGAGGCAGAAAGAACGCAAGTTTGAGTCCCACTTGAACAGTTTAGAAACTTGGGAGACTTTATCTGAAAGTTAAACATCAATCCATACAAAGGAGAGAGAATCTCACCTCCAGGGCTGAGCTTAGCCTCCATAGCTCAATGAGACTGCTTTCATGGATCTCGGCCCTACCAGAAGAAAACAAAAACAGAAACAGAACCCACGTAAGACAGAAGGGAGTGGATTCTCAGAACACAGGCTTTCACCTCAGTGTCAGCCTTCTCTCCTTGTGAAGGAGTGCCTCAGAGTGCTGGAGCTCAAGAGACTCGTCAGGTAGAGCTCAGCACGGTGCCGCAGCGGGGAAACTAATATTATTTTATGTTGTCCCTATGGCTAGCGAGCTTAGAAAGTGTTCCTTATTGGATATCTTACTTACGGTTGCTACAGCTGACCATGGAGTAGAAGAAACCATCTCCCGACACTGGTCGAGCAAAAGAAAAATGCATATAGTCCAACAAGGGAGAAAACCTTTCTTTCCCAAGCCGTGTGCTTTCATAATGCAAACTTCTGAGTTGAATTTGACTTTTAGCCTATGTTCATGGATGGGTAATAGGCAAACGCCTGTGAAACAGTGGAAAGCCAGACGGAAGGTGAATATAATGTCAAAATAATTCTGCAGAAAATGTTGATCAGATACTTTTTAAATGAGTAATTCTGAGGGTTTTTTTTTTTTTTTTTTTTTTTTTTTTTTCTGGGTGAGACTGTGCTAAGGGTTCGCATTGTGGGGGTTGAACCATCATTCCCTGTGTATGGCTGCAATTGCCTGCCCACGCACCACTGAGCTAACCCCAAAGCCCCCCTAAATGAGTAATTTTGATTGGAGAGTGTAATGTTTTGGAAGGTAAGAAGCCTAACCCTCATCCTAAAAGTAATCCTAGACAGATCACACTAGGAACATTTTAACAGCATGCTATAAATTTATCTCTATGTGTTAATTCCACAGAGACAACATAAACATTTTCATAAACGCACCTATATCTGCATCTATATGTTAGCTTTTTATATCACTTTTTATATTTAATATGCATTTAAGAATGGAAGGAAACATTAGAGAAATATTGCTCAATATTAATGGATGAACAGGAAGGAAATATCATAAATTGACTTAGAACACTGTTTTTGGTTTCATCTCAAATAACATGAAAGTGACTCCTTCGTTTGACTTTTGAATTGTCTGGAATACACTGGAAATCAAGAAGCGTTTGCATGAAGAATTAAGGGAAACATGTCAACTCAGCTTCCAATTTTTTTTTTTTTTTTCATTTTTTGGTACTGGGAATAGAACTCAGGACCCCAGTTTCACCTCACCTTGGACAGGCACTGTGACACTGAGCTAAATCCCTGGCCTGCAGATGTCTTCTTTTACTTGTGTAGCCCTCAAGAACTTTCAACTCATCAGTACTCATTTGAATTTAGTGGACAAATACGGAATATATTTCAGGGCAGCTCATAGGTGCATTAGCAGCATTCGCCATAGTTCAAAGGTAACTGTGGCCGGTGGAAAAGTTAACCGAAACAGGGATCATTACAAGAACTTGGTAGGCATCATTTGGGACATGGCTTTCACTGGGGATCATACTGTTCCCCTTACAGAACTATACTAAGTCATAGACGGAATTCTTACATTCTAACTACATAGAATATGCCATTGCCTGCAACAGGAAAGAAATAGACGAGAGCCCCTGGAGCAAACACAGCCAGTTTGCACACACAAAAGTTTTCCATGTCCTAAGGATCGCACATCAACCACGTTCCTTAAATTGCCTGTCTGTCTACAACTTTCTCCTGCAGGCGCTTACAGCCAAGATTTCTGGAGAGCTGACCCAAAACTTACTGACACAGCTACTTCCTTGCCTCGCTGTCCATTTTACACGTTGGGGTTTTCTGATTCACAAAGCTCATACCTAAAGTCCTTTGTCAACGATGACGCATTGGTAGTGTATCTCCAGTACAGAAAGCTCAGCCTTCAGTTTCACCCAACATGAGGCTACGGTGATATCGTCGTGGAACGAATGCGAGCTCAAAAATCACTCAGGCTGATTTTTTTTTTTCTTAGGAGGAAATAAGTTTACAGTGCTTTGGCCATGCATCTCCAGGGCTGAGGGAACACGAGGTAACGGAATAGACTCTGCAAGGCATAGCAAAGACCTCTTCTATGCTGCAGTCTAATCCCTTCTGATATTTTCGGCCTCTTCTTGGTCACATTCACATTCTGGGCTTCGTAGGATTGTCCTCACGTGGATACACCTTCTTTTGTGACCCATAAGGAATTCTCCGCAGAAAATGCACTGTGGGCATAGAGATTTCCTTTCTGTCGTTTGCTGATGTGCTGATGCCCCTTGGCCCTGGGGTCAGTCCCGCAGCGGACAGCTAGTCTGCATTCCGGGAGCACACAGGTGGTGTAGGGAGGACTTATGGAGTTTACATGGATCAGGCACTTCATTTCCGTTGCTATTAAGTTATAACATAGCATCCCATAATTATATGTGGCATCTTCTTCCTGAAGCAGTGGGACCTCTCTGTTTGTTTTTCCAGTAATACAAATTCCTAACAAGAGGTCGTGGAACCCGTGCCAGAACGGATGTACTGCTCATGATCACACAGGGTCTCGCTGTATAGTTCAGGCTGGTCTTGAGCTCACTTTCGTGAGCTCCGGTGGTCTCAACGCCTCCCCCCCATTGATCGTCCTGCCTCAGCCTCCCTACTGCTGCGGTTACAGGTGTACACCGTCATGCCTGGCCTCATCTACTAATACTAACCATTACTAGCAGCCACCCGCCAGCGCTAGCATCCGAGCCCCAGCTCTATCTGAGATCACCAGGAATTAGACTCGCCTAAGGAACACGAAAGCTTCCCATCTTTTGCATATGCCTCTCATAGTAGAGTTCAGCGACCTGTGAGAATCGAAGTCCATCGTTCCTCTGCGGGGAGGTGGAGATTAGGTGGTCGTTACAGCATCGATGAAACTTCGCTCCATCCCTTTTGATGTACTTGGTGCTGGGAGGCCCGGTTCCATTTCTATTCCCCTGGATTAAACGTCAAATTGAGTCCATGTTTGTGATGATTTGGGCGACGGACATATACTGACAGACTTGAGACACGTATTTCAGGAGAGAAAATACCTGGTACCTGCTACGGAGGGCTATCACCGTCTAGGTCAAGTGTGCCCAGGGGATCTCACTGGTGCTTGTTCCATGTTCTTCCTGTGGCTTTTATTTCCACAGACTTAGTGAATTCTCGGATGAACACCTTGTTCACACACGCCTTTGGGACATTTAGAATTTATGCGCGCCCACCAAGCTCGCCAGAATTAATTACCTAGCCCAGGGCCTTCACTTGACACGGCCACGTCAGGCACATGCTGCTCTGTCAGTATCTTCTAGGTTTGCTCCTACATTCTAGCGGAATCAATATGCAGACTACGAGCTGTGGTCAAAGCTTGCTCTCTCTCCTCAGGTCTATTTCCGTGGCTTTTATTTCCGTGGCCAGAGTCACCATCCTGTACCTTCTCCTCTGTCTTAACTCCAGCTTTCATAGTATGTTTTTATTTATTTATTTATTATTATTATTATTATTTTTCTTGTTTCAGAACTTTTGTTTGTCTATTCACTCATTTTTATGGCCGGCTCAGCCCGCCCTGAGGGCAGGGCTGGCGCAGCATGTGGTGCCAGGAATCGAACCGCGGTCCCTGAAGCCACGCAAGCTTTCCCAAGCAGGCGCTTTTAGACCACTGAGCCATCCCGCCGGGCCCCCGAGCTTTCATAGTATGTTGAAGATGAGAGTTTTCTGTTTGCTTCTGTCCATAGTGGCCAAGCTATTGAGATGGACTCAGACGTCCATGGAACCTTTGCCTTAAAAAAAAAAAAAAAAAATATATATATATATATATATATATATATATATATATATATATATATATATATATATAGACTTTCACTGTTGTACTTAATAATCTGACCTCTGTTGGACTACCCATTTTATTACATTGATTGCTGAACACAGACCGTGTGAACAGAGTGTGAAGACACCATTATTTATTTATTTATTTATTTATTTATTTATTTATTTATTTGGTACAGGGTCTCACTACGTAGCTCGGACCCGTACGTGACACTCCTGTTTTCAGCCTCTCCTGCGCCAGGATTACAGGCGTGCGCTACCATGCTCAGATCCACTCAGTGGCTCAGCTCAGCCCCCGGGACAAGGCCCACATGGCATCTGGGACCAGGGACCAAAAGCCCATCCCCATGCTTGCCAACGTAGGCGCTTCTTCCACCTATCTTGCCGGCTCTCCAAATTCTCTAGTCCGTTTCCTATTAGAAAATAGCTTCCAAACGAAGAAGAACCCTAAGGAACACAGACAATCCAGGGAGGTTTGCTGTGGGTGCACACTTCCTACACAGAGTAACTTATTGGGATAGTTTTCGTACCTGCTCTGTGGACAGCTGGGGATCTTCGAGATTCTTTTTTTTTTTTTTTTTTTTTTTTTTTTTTTTTTTTTTTTTTTTTTTTTTTTTAATAATTTTTTTTTTCTTGTTTCAGAACTTTTGTTTATTTATTTATTTATTTTTATGGCTAGCTCAGCCTGCCCTGAGGGCAGGGCTGGCTCAGCCTGTGGTGCCGGGGATCCAACCGCGGTCTCTGCAGCCGCCTAAGCTTTCCTAAGCAGGCGCTTTAGACCACTGAGCCGTCCTGCTGGGCCCCGAGATTGTGCTTAGGTGGTATTTATAGGAGATAATGATTCCTGTGAGATCTTGGGTACCGGTGTCAAGATAGTGCTAAGGCATGTGGAATGAAGCCTTACACAGATCTTCAAAGAACTCACAAGTCCCTTGGGGACCTGCTGCTTATAGCTCTTATACTAAACTGAGCTGGTTTTTCCTATACTATTCTGGCTGTTCTTGCACCATGCTCCCTGTGGATGTGCCTTGGGATTCGAAAGGGAGACTCCTCTGAAAATGTCCACTGAACATTACAGAGGGCCACACCTAATACTCACTTTTCTGTGAGCTCTCCGTTTCTCAGGAGAGCCTTTCATTGTTTCTTGGCAATGGCGTCTTAGGCAATTCTCAGCCTCTCATTTTTGTTACATAAAGGTATCCTTTCATGAGTCCACTTCAGGGGGTTTGTGAAAACACATGCCTGGCTTTTTCAGTCCCAACCCTCTGCTCACTTTTAGTCAAGCAGAGGAAGCCGTGTTTTAGATAGCTCCGCTCCTCCCACCCGGGTGCACCTTGCTGCTGTGCTGTGATGAGGGGATAGATCACGCTGTAGTAATCTTCCTCCCGCAAAGCCTTGGACTGCTTTGGGAGCATAAATTCGCCTTAATTAGCATTCTTGCTAACTTGTAGTGTGCCTCTTGACATTAGTTTGGCAAGGTTATCAATAGTTCTCTTTACACAACTTCCCCACTGGGAACGGCACCACAGCCCCCATAAGTCTTGAGTCTGCAGCTAGTTTTAGATTTCTGCATGCTGGGCTAGGGTGCTGGTTCGCTGAGATTCACTAAGACACCCGTTTTGCAAGCAGAGCATTGCACAATTGTAGAAAGCTTCGCAATATGAGGTATCAGGACAAATGTATAAATCCATAAAATAGCACAATATTTTTTCTTTTTTCTTGTGTTCTCTTTTGCTTTGTTTTGTTTGTTTTTCTTTGAAAGAGAAGGCAGAGCGTGCTGGTAGACTGGTGCTAGTGCTGTTTAATTTCTTACATCCCGGAATAAGGAAAGAAGTGCTATATGTAACCAGTGGCTCATGACAAGGTGGAAAGGGCGATATTAGCTATGGTGGCTGAGTTCATAGCAACTTGTAAGGTTAAGAAAGGAGGCGACCTATCATGGTGGAGAAAATAGCATCCGTTTTAGTAATACACAGTATGCTCCCCAGTGAGGTCTTTGGACAATGTGGGGTAAGACTGGCTCTGTGGCAACGACTGTGACGGGAGCAGGTTTGGTCATACTGTGCGGCTCATGGTGGTTGGTTATGGTTTCTGACAAAGGGGTCCTGAATGGTGAAAGTAGGAGGGCGGCTGAATAGGTAAAGGGGGCCTGCGGTCCTGCTCTAGTCACCATCAGCAGGGCACATGGCAGCTGTGGGTCAGAGAAGTTCCGGCACAAGTGTTATGGTGTGAATCTAGTAGTCCTCCTAAAGCCTTATTTAAATATTAGGATGGTCAAGCGTGTGGCTGGCAGGGGCGGGGCCAGAGGACCAAGGCGGGGCTTGAAAGGGCGGGGCCAGAAGAATGGGGCGGGGCTACGGGTGGGGTCATTTTGACTACTTTGCAGCTCTACGTGTTACTGAGTTCAAGTCCAGGTCCTTCTCTGGCGCACAAGAGAAGCTGGGAGACAGAGGCTTCATGGCATTGAGCTGAGGGCGTGGTTTACAGGGGCGGTTCCGTGACGCAACCGACGCTGACTGGGGGAAAATTGATAGGCACGAAAACCAAAAGAGAAGTTACCAGTTAGTCTGGGGAGAGAGATGGAAGTCAGCCTAGCAGTGAGTGGCCCGGGGTCCTGGGATCTAGAACTCCTCTGCAGGGCTGACTAGCTGCCTTGATGGCCCTGTGGACCATGGGGTGCGGACCAGCTAGTTTATGTGTTGGAGTCCAACTAAAAAGGCAAATAAATACCCGGATAGCCACTGAACCCGAATGAATAAGTTTGCAAAGATCTTTATTCGTGGTGAGCACCGGGCCCTGCTGTTGCAGTAAATATTCAGCTGCTTTTGATAGCAAAGTAAGGAGAGATTGTTTTCATCGATGCTGGTCTATTTCAGATGCTACAGCGAGCACAAAACGCTTCATTCATTATTTATTGACAGTACATAGTGAACACGGTTATCATGGAGTTGTTTCTGCGTCTTATTTCACTGACTATGAAGGGCTCAAGTTGCATCCGTTTTCCGAAGAATTTGGTGTAAGCGCTACATTGTCTTGATCTATCCATCTGTTGATGGTCATTTTCAAAATCTAGGTAGTTTAAGGTGCACTTCTTTAAACCTGGGTATGCAGAGATCATGCTACCAGGAGACCTCTCATGCTTCAGGGAAGATACCTAGCATAGAAATAGCTTGGTCAAAGGGCATCTGTATTTTTTAGTTCTTCCATAAATCTCCACACTCTAAGTGATACATGCATAGCCTCTTCCTGGCATCTGAAGAATCATGAAAGCATCAACTTCAGGAGCACATCCCTTGTGACACACTCAGTGGGACTGGAGAAAAATGAAGAAGATAAAGTTTGTGTGTTTTCCGTGTCATCCTTTTTTCACGGTAGCAGCTGGAGCATGTTGGACAAAAGTTGTTCCTCTGCTTCGAGTTGCCTTACAGCTGGGCATCTTCTTAATCTCATGGCACCTTCGTTCTTTAGATAAACGCAGCTGGCAATGGGCATATTCCTGACTCCCTCCCACAGGGCTCCAGAAATGAAAATAAGCCCCAGGACCACAGCCTGTGTCTGCTTTGCCACGCAAGTGTGACGCCTTGGGTGACAGATGGCTCGGCTATCTTCGGCAACGATTTCTCCTAGACATGGGTTACATATGGGTACGTCTTGGTTTCCTATCAAGGAGCGTGTCTCTCTGCCAAGATTGTGACAATATATGGAAAGTTTACTTGGAAAGAGGACAAACAATATTATTAAAGTGTGCTGCATTAATGTTTGTGCAAAAGTCAAATTCTCAGCGTTCGCCTTTTTTTTTCAGCTGCTTCCATATCTAGTTTGAGTCTCCCACATTTTGTGAGATTTGTTTCAAAAGGAATTTTCCGCACTTGTTTATGAGTAGCTGTCTTATTTACTCTTCTCTCGTTGCTGGAACAAATACCAGACACCCAACATGAAGGAAGGAAAGCTTTATTTAGCTCACAGTTCCTGGAGGTTTCAGTCCATGTTCGGCTGGCCCAAGGCTGAGTGGAACAGGGCAGAGAGCATCCAGTTCATGGCGGTGGAACAGCAACAATTCTGACAGAGACAGCTGAACAACCAAGGGAGCAGAGAACAACTGTTAGACTCTGTCTCTCTGACAGAGGGAACAGAACCACCTGGTGAACCAGAGGAACAGTGAGAGTCTGTCTATCTGTCTTTTTGAGGCAGAGTCTCACTACACAGTCTCTCTTTACATTCCAGCTCTGTGCCTCAGCCTATCCGCCTTAGGCCACACCCATAAACCCAGCCGTACTCAGACCAATAAACCCATCAGTACTAAAATACATAATCCCAGTGGACCATGAGTCAAGCCTCAAACTCTAGAAGTCACCTTCCCATGACTGCATGAGGCTTAGGGGTCGGGGGAAACTAGACATAAACCATAACAGTAGCATTGGCATTTGGGGTCCTTTTGTTGATTTGCTGATTGAGAAGCTTTCAATTTGTGCTGTGTTGAAGTCAGAGCATGCGTGAACAGAGAGAAATTTTTACTATCAAATGTGTTAGTGTGGTACAAAAGACGCCTAGTCAGGTCCTTCAAACCTAAACCAGTGCTTGTGATCCTCTACTGAGGAGGATTGAGACAGGAGGATCATGGGTTCAAGTCAAGCAAGGGAATTGGGAAATTTAAGGAGATCCTGTGTCAAAACAAAAAGGAAGGAAGGAAGGAAGGAAGGAAGGAAGGAAGGAAGGAAACTGGGTGCACTGAGGTGTGAATAGCCCCTAATCAGTCTTCAAAACTAAGAGCGGTTCTATAAACACAAGGCATAAACAACTCCCCCCCCCTCCCCCCACACACACACGTACACATTTTGGCTTCCTTAGTTATGCAGGATAAACTTCCTCGCTAGGTTGTGTGCTTTAATTGCAGAAACTAATTAGCATGTTGATCTAGAAGTAAATTTATTTATTTATGTATTTATTTATTCATTTATCTATCTATCTATCTTTCTGAGGCAGAGTCTCGCTACACAGTTCAGGGTGGCCGTGTGCTCACTTTTGTAAACCAAGCTGGTCTCAGACTCACACCGATGCACCTGCCTCAGCCTCCCAAGTGTTGGGGTTACAGGCGTGCACCCCCATGTCCAGCCTAATGTATCTTTGCCCAAGTGACTGATAATAAATCGCCCAGAAGGCAGGATCCATTTGAAGTATTTTGGGTGGGCCATCAATTAGATGGAAATTTGGAAAGAAAGAGTCCTAGGATTTGAAACGCCGTTATCCAAATCGGTGGAGCTAAGATTAAATTGTCCTTTTTCCTTAGCTTTCATGGTGTAAGAAAAGCCAGTAAAATACAGGAAAGACAGCATTTCAATGCATGAGATGCCAGAATGAATGCTGTTTTAAATCATTTATTTGTAGCTTCTTCTGCAAACAGAAAGAATGAGCTATTGTTATAGGTGAGGAGAATAATCATGTCCAACGTGAGCTGCCCTAGATTCACTACAAATGCTGGCAGCAATAAGGGCAGAGGCACTGGATAATGGGTCAGTGCTCCCTGCACTACTCTTAGGAGACGTAACCCTGGCTATGCCTGCATCGTCAAATAACACATCACATGCAACTAACATGGAATTCCAGTTCTATGAGCTCAAAGCAGTGCTTGAATGAAGGTATACAAGAATGCGAAGTAAAGGAATGTAGGATGATAAGCACCTTATTATAAGCATAAAGTTGTGTGTGTGTGTGTGTGTGTGAGACAGAGAGAGAGAGAGAGAGAGAGAGAGAGAGAGAGAGAGAGAGAGAGAGTTCTGCTGGAATCTGATACCACAACTGTAGCACTGCACAAAAGTGGTAGTAGAATAGGGCTAAAGAGATAGCTCAGCAGAGTAAGCTCCTGCTTAGACAACTGCAGGGCCCATGGTTCGATCACCGCCCCCACAAGCTGTGCTGGCCCTGCCCCCAGGCACGCTGAGCCAGCCACCAACACCAAGCATGGTGAAGTGTGCCTATAATCCCAACGCCGGGGAGGCTAAAAACAGAAGGATCACTATGGGTCTGATCTGCCTAGTGACATATTGTACCAAATACATAAAAAAAAGAAAAAGACAGAAAAAAAAAAAAGAAACAGTGGATCAAAAGGAAAAATAAGTACAGATGACCAGAAGAAGAACAAGACACAGAGCACAGATTGGACGGAAAACTGAGTAGCGTAGCGGGATCTTCAGATCGCAAACTTCCCTCCAGACAGAGTGCAAGTTTGAACGTTGCTCAATACCAATAAATGCTAAGGCCTTATCTATGACGCAGCATGCAAGCAAGCCAAGCCCGTGGTGCGCAACCAACTACGGGTTTTCTGAGAACATCGGGCGCCTTATGCCAATGCTAGCCCTTTGCATGGACGGTGCTTGTCTTCCTGATCAATGTTTAGACAGCGAGTGGAAATGCGGCCGTGGAAGAATAATCCAAAAGCCACACCGGGAACTTTCGCAGGTTGGAAAGTATTTGGCAAAAAAGCGAAGGCTAAGAGTTGATGAAAAAATCAACTCTCTATGGAAATGAAAGGATGTGATGCGAAGAGTCACCTCCTGGGCGTCTCGTCAGACCAAGGAAGAGAGTGTGCATCTGTCTCTTGGTCAGTTTCCTGTTGATCAAACACAGCATGCATTCCTCACAGACCCGAGGTGGAGATGTCAGCCCACGGTCCGGATCCACAGCATAATAGTAGCCTCCTAAAATTCCTGAGATGACAGTCACCTACGTGCTTGCAGGTCTCAGGGAGACAAGGCCACATCTGTGACTGTTGAGCATGGCATGCCATTAAATACCACTTCAAGACCTCAACATTGACTAGAAACCATTGATTTCCTTCAGTGTGGCAGTAATTGTCCTGCTGCAAGCACTACTTCCTTTGGCTTTCATGTACCACACGAAGCGTGGTAGGGCGTTTCTAAAATCCCAGCATTCCGGAGTCCAAGCTCAGGCAGTGGTGGTTTCATGGCCACCTGGGATGGATAGCAGGAGCTTGTCCCAAAAGCCAAAAGGAGTCCCCTAAGACAGACAGTTTTATTAGTACAAACGTGTACTGTGGCAAAGCGATGCGCCTTCTGCAAAGTCGGTCCTCGTACTTAGCGAATCTTCATTCCTTTTTCTGTTCCTCTTGCCCTCCCTTCCAGGCCTTGGTTGGTTTCCTTGGTCTCTGTTTAGCTTGTGCTGCTGTTCTTTTTCCGTTCAGTGGTTTTGCATCATACCCAGCTGTCCCGGTCTTTGTGAGCACTTCAGATCCGCCATGAACTTCTTTCCTTCTGCTCTCGTTTCCTGCTGTCTGTTCCTTACTATGCACTTGCTTGACCTGCTTGACTTTTTGAGGTAAACGTGGCTCCATGATTCCAATTATCTTTCATTCTTCTCTTTATTTGGATCGCAGGCTTCTCGCCCACGAAAAACCATGTGATATTTAAGATGGTGCCGCTCATTTATTTCACTTAACAAAATCGTCTCAGGTATATCGTCCTACAAACGACTCGCATTTATCCTTTGATCGTAGCAGAGTAGAACATTTTCATGTTATATCACTTCACACTGATGCACTACAGTCATCGCCCAATGGATTTCCAGACTAGTTCCTTGTTTAGCTACTGTTGTAGGACTATTGTACTTAATTAAGCATCTTAAAAGGCATGGTACTCACTGCATAACTGTAAGATTACTGTAACTCTTTCTATGTCTTACTTGTTAAACGACACATACCGGCATACTCAGAGGGTTAGAGTTTTTCTCTATACATCTAGGTACACGGTTGAACATTTTAAACGTCTCTCCTCAACTCATAAGCCGGAGGAAATGAAAGGAAAATTTCAACAACCAATAACGGAGCCAGTGTCTCTCGATTATGGCTTGGGTGGCAGATGTTTCAAAAGCACAGTTCTGTCAGGTTGCTAAAACTAAGCAATATTTTCAGAAAGCCCACATTTTGCAATCTGAGTTCAGGCACCCCCTTGCCCTGAGTCGGTGGGCAGTGCCTTCCTGGCAAATTAACAGCCCAGTGACACTTTAAGTCACCTTAGTTACTCCACCTACAAGTCTTTGACCTCCTGTCTCTGTGTCTGTCTCTCTCTGTCTCTGTCTCTCACTCTCTCTCTTTCTCTCTTCAGTACATGGGGTCTTGCCAAGCAGCTCAGACTCATAGTGATCCTCCTGTCTCAGCCTCCCCACCCTTGACATTACAAGTGTGACCACTACATCCAGTTTCACGGGCTGGCTCAGTGCACCTGGGTTTCATGTACCGATGTATGGCACCCCATGTGCTACTGTGCATTCAACCATGGTCCCAGCACTCAGAAGACAAGTGCTTCGCCTTCTGAGCCATCTCTGTGGCTGTCCGTGTCACAAATTTTGAAAACAAAGAAACAAAACCCAAGTGAAAAAGGGGTGAGGTTCTACCAAAGAATGAAGCCTTGGTCTCCACCCCTGAATCATGTTTCCCCCACTTTAGGCTTTGCTACAGTCCCTAAAACTGCACAAAGAGTGGACATTAGTTTTAGATAGTGAGCCTCTGTCATTTGTTCCCTTCCTCCACTCCACTTGATTCTTTGCAGACTTTCCTTTGCCCTTACGTGCACGCTTTTCTGCTCTCTCCTGAGGGCTACTGCCCTTCTCCTGAGCATGCATGTCCATTCAGAGCCCCGTGCGCGCCTCTACCAATGCAGCACTACACAGACCTCAGCCAAATGGTCCTCCACCGCCGCTCTAACCACATCCCTCTAACCACCTGTTCCTGACTTAAAGAAGAAATCATTGCAGTTCGATTTCTTTGCAGTAAAATGGCCTACGGAAAAACAGAAAGAGCCCTAAAATTCCACCTGGAAATTGAGGAATATCCAAAGACGTTTGTCCTTACCAGACAAGTCATGAAGCCCTTCCTCAGCAATCCTCAGCGTTTTCTTCACTGGGAGCTGTGTATTAGACTGACCTCCAGGACAGAGAACAGTCAGCAGTGTGGATTCCCGTAGAGTGACTAAACCAGATCAAAGTTAGGGAGAGATTTTTCAAAACATGTCTAGCAGCAGCTGCCCTGCAGATAAACAAAATGAGAATGGACGGAGACAAAGGAAAGTCCGAATCAGCTCAGTTCCGCTTTGCTGAACTCAAACGGATGTCTCTAGAAGTTATGTTGTATTGGCTAGGCCACGCTTGTTACGTGTTCTTACTTTGTCTGTACACAAGGCTGCCTCAACTGTCCTGAAAATCCAACCTCTTCTAGCCACTCATGTTTGGAGATGATTTCGGGATAATGTTTTATATGAAAGCTTTACATATAAAGACAATCATGGATATTCCTTCTAAAAATTGTTGCAGGAAATTTGAGCAAGATCATCACTCCGCAGAGACTAAGAATTCAGACAAAGGAGGCTTTTATTGAGAGCAGGATGACAACGTGCAAAAACATTAGGGAATGCAGAGGGTTTGATTATTCATTCATTCATTTATTTATTTATTTATTTATTTATTTATTTATTTATTTTTCCTGTATTTGCTACTGGGTCACTGGCACAGCTCAGACTCACAGTGATCCTCCTATTTTTAGCCTCCCCAGTGCTGGTCTGATAGGCCTCCAGCTCCATGCCGGGTCTTGGTGGCCAGCTCAGCAAGCCCCCGCCCCCCCAGTTTGGCCTGGCATGCCGTGCTGGCCGTAGAACCTGGGTCCTCATGCTGGGTCTCAGAAGGCACTCACTCTGCGAAGCTACCTCACTGGCCCAACTGGAGAATTTTATACTGGGATTCAATGTGTCCCCAGGTCGCCAGGGAATCCTGACCATTTCATTTTGGAAGTCTGCAAACATTATTGCAGGGTTTACCATTCTGAAGGGGTTGTTAGTGTGCTTAAACTTTAGCTTACCTACAAGTTTTTCTGAGCATTTGTTTATCAGATTAGTGTAATCTAGTCTCCTTTGTCTCTTTCCTGGTTAACCAGGTGGGAAGGGGCCCAGGGGTGGATGAACCTAAATTCTAGACCACTTCAAAAAGCAGTTAAAGGGCTAGCAAGATGGGTCAGCAGTCCAAAGTGTCCCCTTAGGAAAGCTTAGGCAACCGCGGCTCTATCCCCAGCACCACAAGCTGCGCCAGCCCTACCCACCCAGGACAGGCTGAGCCCGCCATAAAAATAAGTTAATAAATAAGTAAATAAGTAAGTAAGTAAATTAATTAATTAATTAATTAATTAATTAATTAATGAAAGGAGTTAAAGAGAGCATGCAGTGTCTTTTGCTCTATCACGACAATCTTTCCCCTTTTTTCTTTGTTTGATTCTTTCTCTCTTTCTCGTTCTGTTTTTCTTTCTCTCTTCGGGACAAGATCTCACTACGCAGCTCAGGCTAATAGCGGTCTTCCTGTCTCAGCCTCTCCAGCACTGTGATTACTGGCGTGCAACACAAGGCTCAGTATCAGTGGCTGGCGGAGGGCCTCCGGGTTTCCAGGACTGGCACAGCATTCGGTACTGGAGAGTGAACCCGTGTTCTTGCTCTTACCACACCAGCTGTTAGACTGCTGAACTATATGTGCAGCCCCACTGTTCTCTACCTTTTGTTCTACTTATTAAGTGAAATTTGAATTTCTCATAAAAGAGGAACCCTGTGATCCTTAAGCGTGTTTATGTACTTCTAAATGTACTATTGAAAGTGTCACAAGTTGTAGCGCTTTATATTTACTATCATAAATACTAGACTTCTGAATAATATTTGAGTAGGTACCGAGAGTCTGATGCTACTCAGATGTCTGGGGATCCGTGAACGGACTACACAGAGTAAAGTTTCCTCACGCATGACTTGCGGTATCCTCTGAGTGGCTGGAAATAAAACAGAGATGTCAGTCAATATTGGGACCTTTTGTAAGGTGGCGTGGTGTGTGAAAAGTTAGAAAACTTAAAAACGCTCAGAATTTTTGGAAGATGCGCAGTTTTCTAAGAGGAAATTGATCCCAGTTTTCCCACCCCGTGCCATGCCTGAGCAACGATGTGCAAAGCTGGACCGAAGGAAGTTGTGCAGATGTGTGAGTAGGATATCACGGATGGAGATTAAAAAGAAAAAAGAGTTCAGAGACCTTGAGACCTTGAGCCAAGACCCCTCCTGGTATGTTTTGGGAAGAAAAAAACAGAACAGTGACTTCAGAGCAGAGTTAGCGGCAAGGAAAATACAGGGAAAGATTTCGTCAGAGGAGGGCTATAGCCTATGTGTTGTGCTGGCTGCTTGTGTTTTATTGCTGAGACAAAATACCCAATGCTCAGTTTGCAGAAGGAAAGATTCATTCAGCTGACAGGTCATGTAGATCTCAGGAAAAACCTGGCTGCCTCCTGGGCAAAGTGACCCAAGGCAGAAGGCAACAGTTCAGGTTGGCACAAAAACCAACAACAATAACAACAAGAAAAGCCCAACCAAGAAGGGTAGAGCAGCAGAGAGTGAGGGTCCCTGGCTGCCTTACGTTCTGCGCACGCTGCCTGTCCCCGGATGGGAGTTGGCCTGACACCCACAATCTCAGCATTGGGTCGCGCATTAGCCCTAAACTCTAGAACCTTGCTGCAGGACGCAAACCATGACCTTCAAGCTCGATACAAACGAGGATTCCTCCAAGAAGTGTGTAGAACAAAGTTTGCCCTGAGGAGCACAGAATCTAACAGACCAGGTGGAAGACAGCCAGCGGGAAGGTGATCTGAGAAAGTATGATAGCTCATGCTGCATGGGAGCAGTGGTTTATTTTCTTACTTATTTTAACGTAAGATTTGCTATTGATTTGGAGTTGAAGTGTAGGGACTAGGACTTGGTCCAAGCCTGTGAAAAGATGGCATCGCTCCCTAGTGAAATTTGAGAGGGATTTGAGAAAAAGAATGGAGATCAAAGTTTTATTGTTTAAACTCTGTGGCCAGTGAGTGCAGACCTACTTGTAGAGAGATGGGTGTCAACGATTGTAGATCAACGTGGGAAGATTTGATGGCTAGGCATCCTGGGAGCTTAGCCGGCCCACACGATTGCAAATCTGTAAGGCTGGAAGAGTTTCCCAATGGCATGGTGTAGGCGCAGAAAGCGAAGCACCCTAAGGATGTGGCTGACACTTGCTCGTGTTGCGCAATTCGCACATTGGAGAAATTGTGGGTAATTAGTAAGGAAGGGGAAATGAGGTCTGGGATGTAGCTCTGTAGTACAGTGCTTGCCTGGCCAGCTCGAGGTCCTGAGTTCAGTTCTGAGAGACAGAACGAGAGAGAGAGAGAGAGAGAGAGAGAGAGAGAAAGAGAGAGAGAGAGATACAGACTGAGAGAGAGAGAGGAGAGACAGAGACACAGAGAAAAACAGAGACAGACTGAGAAAGGAGAGACAGAGAGAGGGAGACACAGAGAGAGAGACAGAGACGCAGAGAGAAAAACAAAGAGAGACAGACTGAGAGAGAGGAGGAACACAGAGAAGGAGACAGAGAGAAAGCAGAGACAGAGAGACAGAAAGACAGACAGACACACACAAACACACAAACAGACCGACAGAGAAAGAGAAGTACAAACATTGAGACAGAGATAGAGAGAGAGGCAGAGATAAAAACAGAAACAGAAACAGACAGAGAGAGAGAGAGAGACAGACAGACAGACAGACAGGCAGACAGAAGCCAGACCAGACAGAAAGAGACACAGGCACACGGACACACAAAGAGACAGATACACAGACAGAGAATATCACTCCGCTATTTCTAAACTTGTTTCTGTAATCGCAGCCCCCCCAACCCCCAGAGGCACAGGAAGGCGTATTTCAGATGTAAACATAGACCCAGCAAAACCCTGTCGCTAAATTGAACATGAAAGGGCCAAGTTCCTGTGTTTAGTCCCCATCGCAGCAGGGCAACAATAGCAACAAAAGGATAGAAAATCTAGAAGCAAATCCATCATAGCAGAGGACATTCTTTATCAGTCAGTAGAGATGGTTGTGCCGGATAACAAATATCCCGATCATCAGCGATACATGCAAGTACTTAGCTCTTTTATTTTGTCACGTTGTTTATTCCTGGAGGATCTCTGTGTATATTCTGTTTTCTTAATTCCTGGACCCAGGCTGGAAGAGATCACAAGTTTCTCATCTCCCTTCTTAATTTCCTCCCTCCCTCCCCACCTCTCTCTCTCTCGTTCTCTCTCTGTTTCTCTCCTTCCCCCTCCTTTCCTTTCTCACTTTCATCATCTGATTTTTCTTCTTTCTTTTCTTTCTTCTCCCATTCCTTCCTTCTTTCTTTTCATTTCCATTTGCTTTAGCAAAGGAGATTTTTCTTTTCTTTTTTTTTTGGTGGTCCCAGGAATTGAACTGAGCACCTTGGCTTGCCAGGCAAATATTTATTTCACTGAGCTATGACGCTGACCCCCTGCAAAGGAGAATGTAAATCTGATAGGGTCTCATTCTTCTATCTGGCTTCCATCACTAAGACATAATACTTTTTGCTTCTGCTCATTTTCTACGAGGCAAAGCAAGTCAAGCCACTCTGTCTGTCCCCAAGGAGAATGAGATGGTGAAGTCCTTCTGGAAGAGGACAAAAGCTCAACTTTCCCACTTCTGGAAAGAATAGCCAATATTCACCACTTCAAGCAGTTGGGGTTGAATTTGGCTTATTGCCTCCAAGGATTCAGTCCGTGATCAGGTTCTTGCGAGGTAAGAGCATTGTGATAAATAGGCGTGGGTTGTCAAGGTGGCTTAATCTAAGATAGCCTGGAAGAGAAACCGAAGAACAGTGCCAGCGGCAAAAAGCCCAAGGAGCACTGTGATGGTCTAAGTCACTTTTCCATGGGTGACCCACAAGTCCACCCAGAAGTTTCCTTTAGTAACCTTTAGTAACCTCCACAGTGCAGTTCCCAGAGTAATGAAGCTCACCCTGTCAAGCTTAACTGTCACACGGAAAGATATTGAATAACAATAGCGTATGGAAAGGAATCAATAACAATAATGAGATATCAACACAGAGGGGTTTTAAGGTTGGTGCGGTTGATATGCAGTTGGTAGCCTTACGTGGTAACCGCGAAATCCTACACAACCACGCACAAACAAAGATAAAATACTAGTAGTTGTTTGCACGGGGGCAAGTAGGTTCCTGGGGGGTCCGAGAATGTGTAGTCATGGTACAGTTTATTTATTTATTTATTTATCTATTTATTTATTTATTTATATTTCATTGTAGCTACAAGAGAAGCCATATGCAAAGAGATGGGTCAGAAACAAAAAGGGAGGCCCTCGAAGTAGCAAAACAGGTTGTGACCCATTTAGAAGAAGTTCTCATTAGACTTTTTAGAAGCCAAGCACAATGCTCTGTGCCTATAGCATGCCAGAACTCTGGACAACTCAGTCCGCCAGATAAGGTGCGGGTTGGAATCCATCCTGACCAACTCAGGGCATTGGTAAAACACCATCTTAGCACAAGAAGGTGAAGAAGAGAAAGTAAAAATCGGGAGAGGCAGCTCTAAGTGAATGGCCTGGGTGGAATTCTACAATGGCTCCCCAAACCATCATGGGTTAGATTGCGGGAAATTTGTACTCATGCATTTAATACATGCATGCTTTTACCTCATCCTCTGTCTACAGAGACTGGCACACTGTTAAGTGTGTACTGACGGACAAAGTCCTGAAGAATACATGAAATCAAAGGAAGTCCTCTTCACTTTTGTCTCTCTCTGTCTCTCTCTCTCTCTCTCTCTCTCTCTCTCTCTCTCTCTTGCTCTTTATATATTTTCTGTCTGTCTGTCTGCCTGCCTCTATCTATCTATCTGTCCATCTATCTATCTATCTATCTATCTGTCTATCTCATCTATTTATCTATCATGTATCTATCTATTATGTACCTCTGTCTGTCTGTCTGCCTGCCTCTCTATCTATCTATGTGTCTGTTCGTCCGTCCATCTATCTATCTATCTATCTATCTATCATCTATCTATCTCTCTATTTGTCTATCCATCTAGGCATCCATGCATCCATCCATACATCTACGTACTCATCCAGCCACCTATCCATCCATCCATTCATCCCCCACGCATTATCTGTCTGTCTATTTAATTGCATTCCCACTGAGCAGCAGGAAACTACTATACATTTTCTTAAACACCAATCAGTGTCAGAGAATACCTTTGTGTTTTGGCCAGAGTGCAAGAGATAAGAGAGGCAGTGGAATATTCAACTATAAAAAGGAACACCGTTATTCCATTGTTAGGGGCATGGGTGGGCCTGAAGCTCAGTGCAGTCAGCCAAATAAGCCAGCCCCAGAAGGGCAAGTGTCACCTTTTGCAGTCATACACAGGGTTGAGGAGGAACTACCCTTAAAGTAGGCTGGAAGTATTAAAGAAGGAGAAGAGGACAAAGAGTGGCTAAGTGTGGACAAAGGGGCCCGTGATGTTCAACTTAAATTACGTAGAAGTAAGAAAAGGAGATAGCTCCGAGGCACAAGTGCCTGCTGGGCAAGTGCAAGGTCGTGAGTTCGAACCCTGGTCCCAAAAAAAAAAAAAAAAAGAAAGTGTCGCGTCTCTATTGTTTGGGACACCTGCTATGGGCTCATAACTTCAGTAAAAAAAAAAAAAAAATTAACATGTGTGCATCCATTTCTGCACAAGTTCACATAACTTATGTGATTCAAATCAAGCATAAGATAGAAAGATGGGTACCTTTATGCCCATTGTGTGAAGGAAACGAAGCATTTGTCTTTTAGCCTAGGATTAAGAATGTCTGGTGTCACAAACAGATAGCCAAGAATAACTTGAAAGTTTATCTTCTTCTCCAGAAAATTTTCAATGTGTGAGTTATAACAACTCCTGCTGTATAAAGCTGTTCTAGAATCTGTATTCTGTAGAGCCTTCCAGTCGAAAACGCAAATAGCAGCACAAGAAGGATAGTGTTTTCAGAAAGGGATACCTCAGCTTATTTACACAAATCCAAGAAACTTATCCTTTATTCTCCTTCTGTCTAAGAATACTAAGCTGAAGACTGCCATATCATTAGTTATATAACTCGTGATATATTAAGTTTGTTTTTTCTTTTCCTTGAAATGCCTAGGCTAGGAAATCTGCCGTTATGTCACTTTTAGAAATTGCTTCATTTGACAAAAAGCACCAACGAATATGGCAGTAAAACCATTCAGTTATTTTCTGATTGTTTTCTAAAAATCTATTTATTCATTTATTTATTTATTTGGCACAAGGTGTTACTAGAAAGCACGGACTCCTAGTGTTTCATCCTATCGCAGCCTCACCAGCACTGGGATTTCAGCTGTGCACCCTGACATGTGGTTTTGGCACGGCACGCAGTGCCAAGGTTGGAACGCGGGTCTTTGCCTTTTGCCAGGCAGGTGCTTAGACCTCTAAGTCGTCTCTGTAGCCCACCATTCAGTTTTCAGGCAGAAAAGAGCAAAAATAATGTTTCTCCGTGAGTAATTGGCCAGCTTATGCTCTTACCACCTGGGGCCAGGAACTGAGCTATTTTTAGCTAAGCAAAAGGTCACAGGGCCCCTTCTCAGAGCGCTTGGCACATTGGCGGCATTTCAACAGTCAGGACCCAAAACCAAGCCCTTGTAGGGAGGGGATCTTTGGTTGTGCTCAGGTGAGCCGGGAGCCATCAAGCAAGCGGTGGTTTCCACACAGCCCTCAGAACCGCTCAGTGTTTTGTTGGGGGAAGCAGAACAGATGGCAATTAAGGCGTAAGATAGGGTGTAATTAACTCCCGGTTTGTGTGCAGCAGGCAATTACGAGAATGAAGCCTCACGGGCCTCTTAGGGTGCTGATTGTGGGGTGCAGACAACAGTTTGGGAAGGTAGAGAACATCCTCATGGTGGGCAGTGACCCCCGCCCGGGGTAGCTGCCTGCCTCTCCCGCAGAGTGAGCCCCTTGCCAGGATACCTAGGCTCAGCCCCACGGACGGGAGATTTGGCTTCTCGTCTTTGCCACGACAATCGCTAACTTTTGTAAATAGAGCGGTGGGGGCCATGTATGCGCATGGATCGTACATTGTCGTTTGTTTGTGGATCCAGTTTATCTGTAAATGTAATCAGTTGGTATTTCCTAGTTTTACTTGATATTTCCCCAAATACACAATGGTAATTCCTTTCTTTCTCTGTCTCTGTCTCTCTCTGTCTGTCTCTGTCTCTCTGTCTGTCTTTCTGTCTCTGTATTTCTCTATGTCTGTCTCTCTCTGTCTCTCTCTGTCTCTCTCTGTCTCTCTCTGTCTCTCTCTGTCTCTCTCTGTCTCTCTCTCTCTCTCTCTCTCTCTCTCTCTCTCTCTCTCTCTCACCAGCTCAGCCCACTCTGGAGGCAGGGCTGGCACAGCATGCAGTGCCAGGGATTGAACCGCGGTCCCGGAGCCCTGGCCTGAGATTATTACCCAAGCAGACGCTTTAGGCCACTGAGCTGTTTCACGGGCCCGCACATTTCTAACTCTGGAGAACTGTGCACTACCAAATGCGTATTTCCACAGCAATGCCCAAACCTAGTTCCGCTGGTCGCATGGATTCCTCGTGTTTCTCCAAGGTAAAATATATGCGAGTCATAAATCTCTGTAAATGTCACAAGGGATGTGTTGAGGAGTCGCAGTGGCACGGCGTCTTTCCTGATTCGTTCTGTGCAGTGGACAAACCTTTTCATTAAACGCAATCAGCACCGCATTCCCTTAGAGTGTCTCGCTCAAATCTGTTACTGTGTTGAAACAGGTGATAAAACCGGCATATGATATTGGGGTTCCCGTCCCTGGGAGAAAATGGCCAATATGCTACAGCGAAAGAAAGCGATTACGCATACGGTTCACAGTTTCAGGGGGCTGCATCTCCGGCCAGCTGGATCTCAAGCAAGAAGTTCATGGTGGAAGAGTGGGACCGAGGACAGAAGCTCAGACCATGGGGTCCAACAATCATAGCAGAGGCACAAGAAAGCCAGGGAAATAGGCCGTCCGATAGCAAACTGACCTCACCTTCTCGGGTGGGAAACACTTCCCACCCGAGGGCTCCGGGACTGCGGTTCAATTTATAGCACCCTGCGCTATAAATTACCACTCAGTTCATCCGCAGGTGAGCATAGCATACGGACCCCACACGATGTAATGACAACCACACAGCCGGCCCTCCGAGAGTCTCACCATCCAGGCAGGAGGAAGCTACCTTCACCGTGCATGGCCGAAAACGTCAGCACCTCCGCAAATATGAAAAATCTGATATAAAACACAGAGCTTTTGATTCACTTTGTCAGTTTAGAAGTCACTCTCGTGGATTAAAGCGGCTGCATAGGCAGACGCATTGGCCAGGGGTTTGACTCCTGGCATGCTGTGCTGAGCATGCCCCACGGGAGCACTGAGACTGAGATTGACACTGGGCGTGGTGGCGCATGCCTGTAACCCCAGCGCTTGGGAGGCTGAAACAGGAGGATCGCTACGACTACAATCTACACAGGGAAACCCTGTAGACTCTGTATTACATATGAGATACAGAGAGAGAGAGAGACAAAAAGAGAGAGAGAGATGGAGAGAAACAGAGACAGAGAGAGGGAGAGAGAGTGAGAGAAAGAGAGAGGCAGGCAGGCAGTCAGACAGACAGACAGAGAGACAGACAGAGGGATCACTCTCAATGACTTTAATTATAGGTAGAAGTGTAAAACATTAAAATGCTAAGTGTCCATGCTTCATGATTTTGGTTTTTTGTTTGTTTTGTTTTATTTCTTGGTACTGGAGATGAAGTTCTGGATGTTATCTTGTCAGACAGGCTCTTCCACTGCTAAGCTATCCCCTAGACGCTCCACACATTATTCTTAAAATAACTTAACTTCTTTGGACCTTTTTTTTTTTTTTTTTTTTTTCCTTCCGGGAACAGGGTTCAAACTCACAACCTCACACTGGCCAGGCAGGCACTTGTGCCACGCAGCTGTCTCCTCAGCCCCTTGGACCTTATCCTTGACAAGCATATTGTTTTCTTATTTGCTTATTATATGTTGGAAATAAAGTTCTACACAAACAGCGATTCATCTTTGCAATCCTGGCAGCCAAAAAGATAAGAGACTAAATGGGCAGCTGGTGGAGGAGGGCGTCTGTAGTCCCAGCACTTGCGAGGCTGAGGCAGGAAGATCAGTGCGAGCTCGAGATCAGCCTGGGTTACAAAACTGAGCTCAAGGTCAGCCTGATCTGCATCGCGAGCCAAAATAGCGAAATAAATAAATAAATAAATAACTACATTTGAACCAAATAACTAAATAGTTGTATATCTCTTTCATTCCTAATCGCATAATTTTCATAGATGTGTTAGTGCCCTACTGATAATGCATTTCAGGTACAGGATGGTCCTGTCAAAGTCACAAATGATTACGTGAAGCATATCGATCAGCTCAAAGCATAGAAAGTTCCGACACCAAATGGGGTCATCGTCCAAGGTACCGCAAAGGCAGAAGCTATCATTTCCCCTATCTCTAAATGCCTCAGTGCTTGTCTTCATGTAGGCAGCTGAATATGCATAAACACATCTGATCTTGACGTGTACAGCACAGGTCTTCGTGAACC
Source organism: Myocastor coypus (assembly GCA_004027025.1). Lineage (NCBI taxonomy): Eukaryota > Metazoa > Chordata > Mammalia > Rodentia > Myocastoridae > Myocastor > Myocastor coypus. The sequence goes on along the minus strand of PVJA010007298.1, from coordinate 31,286 downwards.
ATCATAACTTGAGGATGCCCAAAATTGGAGCGACACTGGTGTCACCCATGCTACCGAAAAGCGTGGCATCTCTTTGATTGCTGCCTCTTCTTAACTGTAGCGTCCACAAAGACCTACGACTTCCCGCTGTGCCCCAGCAAGGGGAGAAATCCTTCACCCCTTGCCGTTAATCTGGAGAAAGTTCAAAACGCAAAGCATGATCTGTTTTGGAAGCATTTCAGTGTCCTATGCCATAAAGTGACAAAGAATTCAGCAAGCCAGCTTACTCTTATCTGCTGTTTGTGTGATTGTCCGACAGTAGCACTGTATTTGTGCCAACAGCCTTCAAGTACTAAAGTGTCACCTGTGACACAAGGCTGTTCCATGACTGTGGTCTTACTGTACTTTAAGAAGTTTCATTTTGTTAAACTGTAGCCTTAAATGTTTGCAGCCCTTGCCAAAGTCTCTGCCCAGAGAAGCAGAAATGGCCAGATACGTAGGCAGAGTCAATCCTAGCTGATGTTTGGGTACCATGGAGACGGTATATGTGTCATTATCTGCGACCTATCACCTCATCTTCCTGCTGTCCTGCTTGCCTACAGAATATTTGGGATCTTTCTCTACAGCCATGCTGTGAGGTGCACAGGCAGAACTCCCCTTCACAGGATATCGCTCCCAGCCTCTGCTCCTTCAGTCTGTCACCTGGCCGATTCTGAGCAAGAGACGCTAACGGCTCCCATGTCGCTGACTTGTAATAGTCTGCTTTGGGAGCAACAGCCCCACTGCACATGCCCATTTAGCTGTGTAATTGGCCCGCATTTCTCCGCATTTCCTTTTTCAGTTCGGAAACAGATCCTTCAATACCTGGCCACATCATACAAACACCGTGGCACACACGTCGGTTCATCCTTCTCATAAGCTGCTGATCTGGCCTTCCCTGTTTCCAGCCTCTCCACCTTCCTCACACTTCATTCCACTAGTGTTTTCCAACAGCGTAGATCTCATGGTTCAGATGCACCCATGCAGATGATGCCATATTTACCAAGTGATCAAGCAGTCAATGAATTATTTGTCAAGGCAATTAGCTTCTTATTGATTTTTCCATACTCATGCTTGTATATTAGTTCATGTACTTCTGAGTTCAGGTTTGGGTAACCCCATGCAACGTATGGCTCCACAAATCCCCAGCACATTAATGGAAGTCTTTCTGAGCTTAACGAAGGTGCCACTGAAGATTTGGCAAAAGGAAAGAAGCTTCAACACCTTGCAAAACTTTGGGCTCACACCACGGATACCCCTGATCAGGATGACAATGCCAGTTGGGGCTCTGCGGGGACATAGAGGTTGCCAGCTTTGCACGCCATCCTAGTCATTTGGATTTCATTTCTGTACACCTGTCTGTACTCCTTAAGGCAGTGTCTGGCTTTGTCATCGAGGAGCCTCCTCTTCGCCTTGCAAAGCGTCTTCTGGGAAAACTTTCTCAGACGCTCTATCTTCAACTCTGCGAAATGCCTTGGCTTTTTCTTAAGGGTTGCTGGCACAGCCGGAACCTTTTTTTTTTTCTTTTCTTCTACCCCCTCCATACTTCCAGCTGGGAAAGAGCCCAGCATTGCTGATAGAATGTGATCTTACTTATGGTAAGCAAACAAAGCAAAAACTTCTGACTCCCGGGATTTCCATCTTTGCTTTCTCATTTACTTTCGCCTTTACTCTGTTTGTTGACACTTAGTTTCATTTTACACATGATATAAAGTGTCATTAACTATGAGCTCTGATCCTTAGGAGCCGAGTAGATAGCTCAGTACAGTAGTGCTTGCCAGGGTCGTGAGTTCAATCCCCTTTACTTAAAAGACAAAAAAAGAAAAAAAGAAAAACAAAGAGCCGGGCGTGGTGACGCACGCCTGTAATCCCAGCACTTGGAGATTGAGGCAGGAGGATCGGTGCGAGTTCGAGACCAGCCTGGGCTACAAAAGTGAGCTCAAGGCCAGCGTGAACAGCATAGCAAGACCCTGTCTCAAAAACAAACAAACAAACAAAAACACAAACAAACAAAAAAAATCCCAACGTATCTCTAATTAACATACCTTTCAGTTAACCTTTATTATTTCTCCATGCTGAGTCCGTTCAACATATTCCAGTTTTTGTAATATGCCCTGTCTCCGGACAAACTGTTTTCACCCAACAAACTCTAGAGCTCCAGTACTCCCCCAAACGTTAATGCTGTCCTCAACACCTTTTCTCTGTACATCTTTCCTTTACTGTACTAATTCCATCCTTTCACCACTGCTCATTTTTTTTATCTCAAATTCTATATGTCTAATTTTTCACATTTCATGTAAGATCAAGAACATGGTATACTTGTCTCTCTACTTTATTTCACCTGATCTAATGCTTAACTCTATTATTCTAAATGATAGGGTTGAGTTTTTGCTCATGGCTAAATGGTATCCTGCCAAATATTTATATCACAAATTTTTTTTTTCATTTACCAATTAATAGATTGTCTTTCTTACCTGTTAGTATAATAGTGAAAGAACTTGTCATGGTTTGCAGTTTTTCTGAAGACAACAATATAATACAGGACACATTTATAACTAGTATTTTATAATGAATCACAGAGGAATCTTATACAACTGTGTGAGAAATCTACATCGTACACTACACAATAAAGAATCCAGCTTAGGACCTGAATCCTGATGCCCTGCATGAATTCAGGTGAACACTTTGAGCCTATAACTATGCCTCCCTCATGTCCAACTGGAGGCCTACAACCCAGTACAACGTCTCATGCAGACCTGATTCATGGATCTGTACTGGAGAGGCCCAAAGTTCAGTGTCTCTGCGGTGGAAGTTAGGAAGTATGGGACTGTCTCAGTTACTTTTCTCTCATTGCTGGGACAAATACCTGACACTTACAATGAGGAATGGAAAGGCTTATGTAGCTCACGGTTCCTGGAGGTTCAGTCCATACTCAGCTGGCTCCAAGGCAGACTGGCACATGGCAGAGGGCAGCAGTTCATGGCAGGAGAAAACAGCAATAATGACAACAGAGAGAGAGAGAGAGAGAGAGAGAGAGAGAGAGAGAGAGAGAGAGAGAGAGCCTGTCTCTCTGTCTCTCTTTTATTACATTCAGGCTCTCTATCTCAGGCTGGCTGTAACACTCATACCCATAATCCCTGCAGTACAAAGACTCATAATCCCAGTGGATCATGAGTTAGTCGCAAGCTCTAGAAGTTCCCACTCTGTGACTGCATGAGGCTTTAGGGGACAACCAGGCACAAACCATCACAGCCAGCTGGATTAAGATCTGAGCCAGTAGGCTGAGGGATCTGAACTGCAGCCAGGAAGCAACACTCAAGATAAGGAGCAGAGCTCCTGCACGGGTACCACAGTTGTCCTCAGCAGCAGCGAGGTCCTGAGCACCTCCAGAGATGAGGAAAGCCAAGCTCCCACTGGGAAAGCCAGTGTGATAAGCTGCTTCATCAGGCTGAGCAGTGCACCGTCTTCCCCTCTGGAGCCAGGAAGCAATGCTCAAGGTGAGGAGCAGAAGCCTCTCCCAAGTTCATCGGCAAAGCCAGCATGAGAAAGGACCACAGCAGGACAAGCGACTAGATCCAGCAGCTTCCAGCAACTCCGACAGCTTCTACAAATAGCATCCTAGCAGAGTTTTGACAGCGTCTCCAGCTTTGCCTTTACGTTGCTGGCTACAACGCTCAGGCGGGCCTCCTGCACCCAGTACCATGTGAACTTAATTCAGCTGGGTCTAAGAAGTTGACAGCCACTCAGAAGTACACCGTGGAAGCCCATAAAAGTATCATAAAACTGTGATATATAAAATGACATCTTGGACTCACTGCAGAGTTCCATTTATAATTTGGGGATAATGGAAGAATGTGAAGGGGTGAAAAAATTCCCTACAACTTTTGTAGCCGCTGTAATATTTCCTCTATGTTACATCAGCTAAGCCTTACCACTAGACGCCTGTTACCACCATTCTCTAGCGCGAATATATCAAGTTAACACTGGATCTGCTTATCAGTGGCTTGATAGCACTTCAGGCTACAAAATGGGGTGCAGCTTGGTGTGAGGTAGCCAGAGAAACCGCTTTATCAGAAAGATGAACCAAGAAGAGCGAGAGAGAGACAGAAATAGACAGAGAGACAGACAGAGATGGAGACAGAGACACAGAGAGACAGAGACAGAGACAGAGACAAAGAGAGAGACCAGAACCAAAGGCCAAAGATCATCAGCACCAGTATGATTTACACAGTCTTTTCTACGTAACGACGGTCTCGTCAGGGACACTGAATAAGGTGTCCACGAAACTTGGGTCATCAGTGCCCAACGGAAGGACAGATGTGGACACACGGATGTGTCCATATGGCTGAAGAATCAACCCAGGCTCGATTTGGAAGGTTTTGAGGCTGTAGGAGTTTTCATTCCCTTGCGAGAGCCCCGAGTAGCTCACCGCTGGGCGTACATCACCGCGGGACGTTCCTGTCTCAGCCAGATTAGTGGATAAGGTGACAACAGGGCCTCACTCCCATTGCCAAATGGCGACCATTTCCCTATTGATTCTTTGGGGAATGAAATGCAGGATTTGGCCTTCCGGCAGGTCCCGGTTGTTTTGTCTGATAAGTGCTCACAGTGCCATCTGCATTCAATATTCAATTTTCCTTGCTGTTTTTAAGCATACACCTTTATCTTCATTCTGAGATTCTAATAATATTGTTGAAAGAGGAGAGGCCTGCAAAAAGGAAGGTTTCTAAAACTATATTTTGTGATGAAATTAAGCCTGCAGCTACCTTAGGCATCCCTGTCATTAAAACAAGTGAGGATTTTCATTGGCACCAAAGATAAAAAGAAAACAGTTTCCCTTGGTTTAGCTCGCTTTTCCTGAGCCGAGCCATCACGATTGGATTTGGAAATAGTCACCGCTATTTCACTAGGCGCTGCTTTTTAATTAATGTCAGCTGAGCATGAGATGTATTGATTTTCAGTAGCTCCTGTGCTGCTATGGTGATAGCGTTTTTTTCTTCCTTTTCGGGGTGATGTCGAATGCCAAGCTGCTGCATTCCTACAGTCATGATAAAAATGAATTGCCAGCCATCCTTCCAGAAAAAAAAAAAAAAAAAAAACATGCACGCCTTATACGCCTGTGCATGGCTCCAGCTGTTAGTCCTAATACGCATCTTTGCATGGCTTTGCAAGCGTCCAACTGAACTCGAACACTTCTGCTCTACAGAATCTGCTCATACCGCGAGCCCAGGGCCAGGTGCCTGCAGCCTCCTTTCCCAATGTTAATTTGGGTCGTACCCATTACATCTTCTTAGGAAAGTGGGTATTTTTTATCCAGGATGACTGCGTCAGAGAGGTCGCCGTCTTTCTAACTCCAAAGCTCAGCTGTACGCCTGTAGCTATAGAGTACAGGGATTCAGTTCCATGCAAAAGGAAACTCTTTCTGCCACGTTCCGCAGCAGACTGTGCCAACGAAGTAGCTGGAAGTCCTTGGGCATGGAGCCATCTGCGCAGGGCCGGGGCCGGTGGCCACCGCTTCGCAGTCCCCCCTAGCCAGCATGCTCCACGAGTTCCAGTTTGCTGCATGAACAACCAGTGGAGAAACAAGATCTTCCTAAATGGCCCCCAAGCTGCTAAGGGAATGATTTGTGTTCCCCGCGAACGCGTGCTGGAAGTAGAAAGCGCTGCTCCGCACCGAGTTATTACCCCTCCAAAGCTCCGTGCCGGGCTGCTTCATTACCCAAGCGCCCCGTCTTGGGCTGGCTTTCCATGTTCACAGACCAGAAGGGCACTGTGCCACCTTGGCAGAGGAGCCGGCTCCAGGGCTCTTGGGCAAGCTGCATCTCCACCGCGGGTCTTCCCAACCGCTAGATGCACACGGACCTTGGCAGGTGCTCACGACAACATGTACCGTGCCTCGTCCCTGGCACCAGCGGACGTGTCGTGGGACGGATGCAGCTGACAGATGGGAATTAAAACAGGCTGTAGGTGAAGCAAAAGAACCAAGACATGGGGGCCGGTGAGGTAGCTGAGCGGTCCACAGGGCCTCCTTGGGAGAGCCAAGGCAGAAGCAGGGGACTGTGGTTCGAACCCCGGCACCACGTTCTAGGCCAGCCCCACCCTCAGGGCAGGCCAGGCCAGCCAGATTGCATGGAAAAAAGACTAAGAAATATTTTTTTCCAAGAAGAGAGAAAGCCTCCCGCCTCGTGCTCCTAAGTGCAGTGATAGTCATGTCACAGGCATGCATGGGATACAGTCAAGCGTAGCTCTGTTTCCACTGCACAGAACAAACTGCTCTACAATAGAGCACACCTTGGCATCCAGACACGGGTTGTGGTTTCGAGTATAAGAAAAGCAGCCGCTAGGAAATGCACGCGCCAACGCCACCAGGCTGCGGAAACAGGCGCGGTAGCCCGGCCACGCTTTGAGCAGACGGCCCCGCTGCCCCACATCCACGGGGTGCGCAGATGACAGACAGGCCACCTGCCCGTGCAGACCACGAGGCACCAGATGGCTTGCTGGCACCCGCCAGATCGCTGCTGAATTGCTCCTTCCTCGCCGGCCTGAGCCAGGAGTTCCTGTTCCCTCAAATTCTGGGAACCTGGAGGGTTGCTTATGCTGGTCTACTGCCTCACTCTCCATGCACGCTCAGAGCACAGACAAATGGCCAAGGAGCCGGAGGAGGTTCTGCGTGACGCTTGCGGGCGGATAAACGCAGGTTCTCCTGAGAGTCCAGAGTCTGGCTGTGTGTGGGAGCTGGGTTCTCACCCAGCGCCACACAGAAAATCACTGAAGGACACGGCCGGGCACAGTCTTCTCCCTAGAGGTCGTGGCCACAAGCCAAGAACGCTCAGGGGTTGGCGCCGTGCCACTATGTGTCTTGCTAATTTTCCTTGACGTTGAAACAGTGTTAAATATGCAACATCAGTGCAGAAAATGGTGGATACATGGCAAGGAAAGGGTCCACCTGCTACGGACGGGTCTGGAGCTGATGTTCTCTCAAACTGAAGAACGAATTTTAGAAGCCATGGAGGTACAGAGCAGAACACATTCATTGGGATCAAAAACCGTTTGTCCAAGAGAGAGACAGAGGGGGACCCAAGTGGGATGCCGAGGAATCGGCCTCTTCTAGGGGTTTTTGTAACAGCCTGGCAAGTTCGATCCCCAGTTCTGGGGGAGGGGGGGAGGTGGGACAAAAGCATGGCCAACCAATAAGATGAGGAGTATGGTTGCTCACATAAAATTGATGAAGCCAGGATCCAATGAGGAAGCGAGTCAAGTAGCAAGCAAACATGGAATATAGAACAGCGGTGGTCCTGGTAGGGCACGGGGTTACTGCCTCTCCCTGGCTTCTTGCAGGTGTTTGCTACCCGTTTAGGATATCAATCCCTGGTGGTTAAGGCCGGGAAGGACAAGGGCACACATGGTTAATCTTTCCTCCTCAAGTGTATCCCACCGCAAAAGTGTCTTTCTCTTCCCCAGTTGGATGTTATCTTGTCTTCCCTGTTGGGTCCTCTGAGGGCCTCTGGCTGGCTGGCTGCCTACAGCATTTTACTTAGCTTAGCTACCTATAACATTCAGAATTCAGAGCCAGGCCTGGTGGCACACGCTTCTAATCCCAGCACTTGGGAGGCTGAGGCAGGAGGACTGGTGCGAGTTCGAGACCAGCCCGGGCTAAAAAAGTGAGCTCAAGGCCAGCCTGAGACCCTGTCTCAAAAAGACAAAAGAAAAAAAAAATTCAGAATTCAATGTATATATTCACTATGGTTGGTACATTGTACTAATTTTAGCACTCTAGAAGCTTCTCTGAGTGCGGTGGAGCCAGCTGACTGCGGTCAGAAACCTCCACAAGGTGAGAGATAGATGAACCTTTCTCGTCTTAATCTGAGTTGTCAGGAATTTTGCCTCAGCGATGAGACGAAATTAATCCAGACAGAGGAGTGGGGTGGTTGATCTGACTGTACCTGACCATGCGCTCCAAGGACCTGTGGGATTGGCTTTTGGGGACAGTTTGGGAAGGTTCAGAGATATGGCCTGAAGCAGCTAGAATGTCTCAGACTCTGTGCATGGGTGATGATGGTCAGAGCCCAGAAGACCAGAAGGGTGATAGAAATCTTTCTGGTAAAGACTAGTACCTGAAGTTTTCTTCTTGGAAATAAAGGACTGCCTTGGTGGACAGAGTCTAGATGCTCTGTGTTGTGCTTTGGAAGAAATCTTGCATTTTTCTTGGGTCTGTACACTTCGCCTCAGACTGAGACTGAGGGGAGTGGGCAAATGAATCATGGGAAAGAAATTTCAAGACCCTGCAAGGTTGAGGCCCCGGCATGGCTTTTAGTGGGGGTTTTAAGCCAGAACTATATTAACAATGCAAGGGTAGAGAGCAGGATAATTTAAAATGGGAGTTTGACCAGAAAGGAAGCTCCAGGAGGCCCTGGACTATGACAAGAGAGGTAAGGACAACTTGGAGGTTGCGAAAGCAGACCAGAAAAGATGTCCTGTGCACAAGACAGAAAGCACCATGTCCCCATCCTTTGCCGCCTCAAAACTGCAGAGGTGGAAAATCTGCTTTGTACAGAAAGCCGCAGAGCATCGTGTCACAGAATTGCAGAGGGCTCAGAGATCTGGGCGCTTGACACCTGCAGCCAACAGCGAGGAAACCCTGGCTACTATCCCAGCTGGCAGCAGGCCTTGGCAGAATCTACCTGGTGCTAGTTTTAGCAGCATGCAGTCTAAACAGCTGTGGGATGAAGAAGGTTTCTCTCCCTTTTCCCAAAGGCCTCAGGGACCACGCAGCATGCTCCACAGAGGGCAGTACGTGAAGCTATAAGAAGCCAAAGATGCCATGGAGACTCCAGAACTTTGGAGAAGCCGGGAATGTGGACGGTCTAAGGAAAACTGCAAGGAGGGAGAAAGGCCAGCCCTAGACAGAGGCCCAGGTCTGCCTACATGCTGAACACGGAACGATGGCACTTAGTGTTTGCCGTCCTGGATGTTCCGTTTGCTTGGTGTCACTCCATTGATTCTCTGATTTGTAACTTTGGGTATGAAAACGTTTCTCTTGAGCCACTGAATGTTGGAAGTGTTTCACCTTTTCACTGACACAGGAGCTCATAGCTCAGAGTTTGCCTCGTAGCTCAGCAGAGACTTGGGACTTGGACTTTTCAGCACTGCTGAAGCCGAGAGGGCATCGGCATCTCTTGAAGACAGGCTAAATCCCGTTTGCCTCAAGAGATATGTATGAATCTTTCGGTGGCAGAGGCAGAAAGTTATGCTTCTAATATGTAACGTCATGATATAAGGCAATATGATGTGGGTAGACTTAGTACTGCTTCTGCAGTGATTTCTGTAAATGTTGACATATGAACGCAATATCAGTCTATGCCCGTAGCTGCAGTCCAGAGGAGTCTGGTTGACAAGTTGACAGCTTATGGATTGTTATGATTGACACGTTGTGGTGATTGAAGAACGTCACCCTTGTCTAAGTCACTAAGTAATTCTGCTTCCCCTGGTGTAGAGGACATGCCCTTACAAGGGAGAAGGGGAGGTTTAGATTTGCCAATGCACTGGGGCAACTTGACACATTTAGAAGTTTAGGTAAAGGATTCCGCAGAGAGTTGGGTCTTCACTTTGTGAACAACCGCATGCTGTGCAGGAGGAGGTTACAGAGAGGCCAGGAGTGCTGCCCCTGCCTTGGGCGTGAGAGTAGACTGCTTATAAGATCAAGGAGGCAAAGACGCTTGTTATTCCTCCGCCTCTTGCTCGTGGATCTTTGGCTAGCTTCTGTAGCTTTGAAGTGTTGCCCTTGGGTCATGCTAACACTCTTCGGAGCCAGCTCAGTATTAACTGAATCCTCCAAAAAAAAAAAAAAAAAAAATGTGCTAAATAATAATCTTTCCTCTCCTATTTTTGAGTATCAGGTATTTGTTTTTCCTCAGCATCAAGAGAAAAGTCAGTGAGTAATAATAATAACACAAGGAGAGAGAGAGAGAGCGTAAAATTTATTTTTTCATGCAATACCAGGTACTTTTAAAGAGTTTCTTTCGCTTTCACAGTACCTAGTATACCTTTCAAATTTTCTTGCATCTTTCAGGATTTTACATGAGGGAAACAATGCAATGCTTGCCCAGGGCAGCCTAGATTATTTTCCTCATGAGGACGGTCTCTAGTTGAATCCACTTACCTATAAAAGGTTTTAGTTTGTACTTTTGTACAACCAAACAATACTTCATTGTGCAAAAACCGCACATCGTTTTATTCATACGCAAGTTGATGGGCATGGATAACTCTTTGGTTGTTCCTAAGATGTAGTTATGACATATTGTGCGGACATAGACACGCATCACCATGACATGATGTTTTCGTGTATTCTGGAAAAATGCTCCGAAGTACAATCTGTACTGAGAAAGGAAAAATAGCTGTTCACAAGGAAAGAACAACTGGCATGCAGAAAGGAGAAAAATGAGACAGAGAGAAAGACAGACAGACAGAGACACAGAGACAGAGACATAGAGACAGAGACAGAGAGAGACAAAGAGAGACAGAGAGACTGAGACAAAGAGAGACAGACCCAGAGAGAGACAGAGAGAAAGAGAGAGAGAGGAAGAAGGAGGAGGAGGAGGAGGAGGAGGAGGAGGAGGAGGAGGAAGAGGAAGAAGAAGAAGAAGAAGAAGAAGAAGAAGAAGAAGAAGAAGAAGAAGAAGAAGAAGAAGAAGAAGAAGAAGAAGAAGAAGA